>JAQZBX010077885.1:0-14211 GCA_029593785.1 Cabassous unicinctus
GGGTACTTGAGTGTCTTAATAATGATATGGGGAAAAAGTTTCAATCTGTTTCCTATTTACATTAATAATTTCCATTGCTAATTTCATATTGTTGTTGCAAAGAAAAGATGTTTCTATAAATTTCTTTTATTTAGCTTTTAACTTAGATGCAAAATTTACCTCCTTTTTTCTTCCTTCCCCATCTCATTTCTGCTTTTAATTATTTGAAATTTGTTCCATTATCTTAGCACTTTTTTAAACTTATGCTTTACAAGCTTACTAGTTTCCCTGTATTGTGTAGAAGGATTTTTCTTCCCTTAATGCTGTTGATTTAGTTACTTTTAATTTGATGATCTGTACTTGACATTTTTGACCCTATGTCCAAAACCAAAGTCTTCATTATGTTCACCTTGGAAAAAAAAACCCATGGAGTTTTCTTTGATTATTAGCCAAATAGCGTCAATAAAGAAAAACCAGATGTCAGACACAAAGCTTCTGAATATCAAATAGATTATATTAGAGGAAAAAGCAAAAACATGAAGACTAATACAATCCCATCTTTAGGCAAACGCTTTTCCATACTAGTTGAAAACAAAAATGTCAATCTAATAGAAATAATCAGGGGTGTTTATTATCTGCCAGATGATAGAATTATAAATAAAGGTAATTTGATGCCCTTGTATAATATCTTGACACCAGTAAATCACTACATTAGGGAGTAGAATTTCATTTTCTGTGCTCTTAACTGTCCTATCTATTCAAGACAGCTTATCTATTCAAGACAGAAACTCAAATAAGGCTCCTGGATCCTTCATGAAATATCTATTTACCATCTACTTAGAGTTGTTAAATTTGTGCCTTCCCCAGTATAATATCAAACAATATGCCTTATACTTTTCACAGCACTTTCTCAGAAACCAACCATGCAGATTTTTTTAAAGTATTTTTTATGTCTCTAGAAATAGGGGGAAGTCCATTAATAAATCCTTTACTTTAGGAAAATCTTTCAAATTAAAATCTTTTCTAGGAAGAGTAAATGCTGCAAAAGACAAGAAATGATAAACTGAAGGAAATCAATAAATAGGCAAAATGTTAATTATAAAAATGAAAATTACATCAAATCTCTCAAGAATTTATTAAACACTGATATGAGTTTGAATAAGGATAACTGCTTACTTCATACAATTAGATCCATAGATAGAATCACTAAGTAGTAAAAACTATACCTTGTATCAGTTTACTTTTTCTTTTCAGAGTGTTTTCTCATGTGAAATAGGTAGTGGCTGTATTAATAAATTTAAATGAATATGGTAGAATGCTTGGAACAGTATATGGTACCTAGTAAATGCTCAATAAATGGTATTTGTATATTTCTGTAAATTTTTCAAATGCCTTCCAATATATTGGCTCATTTGATCCTCAGAAGATCCCTTGGAGGTTGGTAAAATACATTAACTCATCCTTTCAACAAACATTTTTCTCAATATATCGATTTTGTGGACAGTACCATGCCAGGCACTGAAGACAAAAGGATGAATAGGCATTTACTCTGCCTTTAGGGGGTCACACTTCAGTAGAAAATATAGATGCATAAACAAATAATTACACAAATAACATGATAAATGCAAAGAAAGGCTTTATCACAGGTGAGGAAAAGAGATTAAGTGTAATTTGTGAGAGTTCTTTCAATGACAATGCCATCTTTAAACAGATACAGAGTAAACTGTAAACACATGAGCACATGAAGTAAAAGAAGCAAATATAGGGGTATTTAATTATGCTTTGCATTATACTGTGCATGAGCCCTAATATTTATATACTTGGGCCTGCCCTTGAAAAAAAAAAAAAACCCTGAAGTGGTCTAATAGAAGAAATTATTTGTGAAATAGAGGCAGGCAAGTCCTAACCCTCAACTGTGGATACTTCCTGGCAGCATGACTTGTATCTAGAGAATCAGGTGGACACGAACTTTATAAATGCTACAACCTTGGAGAAAACAGTGTTTTACAACACCTTGGCAAACCCTTCCTGGATATTTTTCCTCCCACTAGAATGCAGAATGTCAGAATTATAACTTTAACCATCTCCTGCTCAAATCCAAACTACAGTGCCAAAATGAATGAAGTTGAGTATTTTTATCTTCTCTATTGCAAAGAAACCCCTACTACTTTTTATCTAGCCAGTGTTAGTGGAGAGAATACTATGCAATTTTTAGGACTTGATTATTTAGTGTTAATATACCATTCATTAATTGGTCCATTTATATTTGTACTGCTTGGGCTTAATAGTCTTATAAAATTCTGATAGTGACTACCAGCACTTAATTAACTTGAGGAAATTAGTAGGAAGAGCAGAGGAAAATGAGAAAGATGAAAACATATGCTTCCTCCTCAAGAATGGAGGAACAGAGTAAAGGTCACCCAAAGAAGAACCACAGTCACAAAACAAAACTATAACCCAAAAAACATAGTGTCAGAAGGGATAAGACTTTTTTAATCAGTTGTGATATTCACAACTTTATTAATTTTGTGCTCCTCTGTCTGTTTTCTTGAAGAATTAGAAAGAAAATCCCTCAAAGTGGGAAGAGCCTGTGACCTATTTTCCGAAATCTTAAAAAAAAAAAAAAAAAAAAAAAGGTGGGAGGTGGTAAGTTAAGGAGACACTGTTCTCAGAAGCCAATGCAGAAGGGAGAAAAACTCCAAGCAGTGGAATAGGTCATAGCAGCATTAATTAAAAGACAAGTAGATCAGATCCATTTTAATAATAATAATAGACATTATAGCAACAATTTATCCTATGATGGTGTAATCCCTTTGTCTGGAACACAGGAACAGCCACCTCGGCTGACTATATCTCATAGGCTACACCTACTCAACCAATTAAATGATAACACTGAGAATCTCTCTGCTTGATTTACCTCCTCATTTCTAAGGCAAAACTTGCATGGAAATTACTGAAATACCCATCGCACCACATATGATCTCAGCATTTAGAGCTGGTGTCACAAAGGGCTTTGGTTACAGAATCAGAAGTTAGGAATGTTGAAAATATATAGTCAATATTCTGTCTTCCCTAGGTACTGACTTTGCTGAAGGGATTGCTTGATTTAAGGTAACCCAACATGAGAAATAGAAAACATATTAATTATCATAATAGATAAATTGAGGAATATGTATTTTCTTTTTTAAAATAATTCCTTCTATATCTTTTAATTTGTGCTATTCAAGTACATTCAAATATTTGTTTTGTATATCAGCTATTTGACAGAGGTGGGAACAATCCATGAACAAGACAAAGTGTTGTAATTCCTACATGGCTCAAAAAAACAACAACTAGCTAGAGAAGAGAAAGTTATGAGTTCACAAATTGTAGACACTCCATTAATGTAGCAAAAGTGAAATGAGTGAATGAACGAGCTAGCACTGTGAAGAAAAGCTGTGCAAAGAAGACAGCGACACTTTGAGGCTTAAAGATTGACTAGAACTTGGAGTGATGAAAAATAAAATGGTGACCAATTTGGTGGAAGAAATATCAAGAGAAAAATTATGGGAGTGAAAATGTTTTTGGCAGGTACAGAGAAAATAAGAAATGTGATTGTCCAGATAGTTTGGCCAGAGCTATCACAAATACCCCACAATGGGTTGGCTTAAACAATAACAATTTATTGGCTCACAGTTTTGAGGCTAGAAAAAGTCTAAAATCAATATATCAGCAAGGCTTTCTTTCTCCCCAGTGACTGCAGAATTCCAGTGTTGGCTACTATCAATCCTTGGGGCTCCTTGGCTTGTATTTCTGCTTCCCATCAGTGGGGATGCCCTCTCCTTTCTCACTTCTGTGACTTCCGGGTTCTCTTAATAAAGCCTCCAGTAATCTGAATTAAGGCTCATCCTGGTTCAGTTTGCTTCACCTCTTCAAACAGTCCTTCAAAAGTTCACACCTACAGGGATTTATATCAAGAGCCTCCGATAATGAAAATCAACCGAATTCAAGCTAGAAATCCAAAAGTTTTTGTAGGCTAATTCTGACTTTCACATATCCACATATCCCAGAATAAGTCTTGTGAACAGGGATAGATAGATCCCTGACTCTATTTTCAGGGTTCAGCAGACTATTCATAATAAAACATTCCTTGTATCTTATTTCTTGGCTAAAATATAATAGTCTTTGTTAATCATTTTTACTAAGACAGGATGTTACTAGTTGCTCTTTATAAAGAACAGCAGAATTCAATTGAGCAAATATTTCAAACATAATTTTGAAGGCCTTCTTTTTTATTAGAATCAGGCAAGCCTCTGCTCAGCAAGATTATATATTGCATTTTTAAATTCCTTTTAATATCATGAGTTAATAATAATAATTAACATTTATCACACACCATAGGACAAACATTGAACTAAAAGCTTTACCTGCTGACCTTGTGGAAGCCTCTCAGCCACACTATTCGGGAGATACCAGTATTCTCTTCAGTTTCCATTTACAGAAACTGAAACTTAGAGGGCTGGCTCACACATCCACTTTGTGGCAGAGTTAGGACTACTTCCATAGGCCATACTGCCCTAAACATATTCAGTTCAATCTCCATGGCAACCTCAATGGCAAAACAAAATTTGTTTTTGGAATCATGACTCAAACAAACCACAAGATTCTCACACAAGAAAGATTGAATTTTGTTCACTGGCTATTGTTTCCTATAACAAAAAATAACAGCAGAGATCATTTTGAGACAGACTTTTACACAGAGGAAGAAAAATAATAGGATTTCTGGTTAATCCTTGGGTTACTAGCAGATATGATCAACTCAAGTATTCGCTGTATTCTAATTAAAGTTTTATGGAAAAATACTTCCTATTTACTGGAACACCAAGGTTAAACTTTCTTATAACCTCTGATAGCTTTCCCCACTTTGAATTTTGTAAAAATCAGAATAATTTTCATCTCCAATAGGCTCTGTTAATCCATAATTTTTTAAAGATAATTAAATTCATTAGTTAAATCTTAACATTAAAAAAGTGCATCTCCATCTAAATGAAGTTATTAATAACCAGATTCATTGCTTTTCCCCCTGGAAATTCTGACTCATATGAACAAAATTATTATTGTTATTATTATCTATTGTTGCTCCAAATTGCCATGTATTAGGCTTCACAAGTGATTTTTCAGTTCCCAGGCTTATGTTTACCAGTGCTAATTTTGTGTTCCCAATAAGTGCTTATATCCAATTTATCTCCTTCATGAAATATTAATAATCCCATTTATTTATGTGTAAATTTTATAATTCTATTTTACTATTTGAAGTTAGAGTTGAAGGCCTGATATTACCAATAATTTTCCAAAATCTAAACAATAGATTGAAAAATGTTATTATTTAGACTTTTAGAAATACATCTTAGCCTGAGGTTATGGAGAAGGAATAGGAACTAGGAAGTCTATACAAAGAATGAGAAAATCAGGAAAGGAATTATTGGGAAACTAAGCAGGAAATGTCAACCTTGTGTTATACCTAGAAATAGATTGTTAAAAGGAACATCACCAGCATTTTCTAAAGTATGTTTTATGAAACTTTTGTTCCATAGAATGTTAAAGGATAGTTATTCACATTCAAAAGGACCAAACAATAGATCAACTGATCAAAAAGATCATCTATTCCTTTAATTTGGGGAAATTCTGAGTTAAACCTAAATGTATTAGTCAGCCAAAGGGGTGCTGATAAAAAATACCAGAAATCTGTTGGCTTTTGTAAGGGGTATTTATTTGGGGTAGAAGTCCACAGTTACCAGGCCATAAAGCATAAGTTACTTCCCTCACCAAAGTCTATTGCCATGTGTTGGAGCAAGATGGCTGCCGACGTCTATGACGGTTCAGGCTTCCTGGGTCCCTCTCTTCCCAGGACTTGCATCCTTCCAGGCTCAGCTCCTCTGTTTACTCCACAAGGTCATCTGTAGACTTTGATGCCCTCTAGGCTTTGCCTCTCTCCACAAGGCCAGCTCTGTCTCTCTCCCTGGGGCTTCTGCCATGTCTAAGAGCCATCTCTATACCTGTGTTCTTCTCCTGTGTGTTCACTTCCTGGGCTCCAGCTCAAAACTCAGCATCAGAACTCCAACTCTGTCCTTTGCCATGTCTTTAATCCGTGAGTCCCCACCTACCAGTGTTCTTTAAAGACTAAAAAGAGAGATAAAATATTCAAAGTTCCCCAAATTTATTTTTCCATTGAGCACCTTACAGGCCTAATGCTCTAAAGAAAACTTTTAGGAAACAACAGTCATCAAATCTAATCCCTTTATATTGAAATGAAGGGCCTAAGAACCAGGAATGACCTAGCAGCACCAGGACTAGAACTCAGGTCTTCTGCTTCCTGATCCAGTTTTCTTTGAACTATCTACCTTGCTGCGTCCCTGTACTTGATCTTTTTTATGTAATTAGTTAAGTCACTTTGTACATAGCCTCTTTCACTTCAATCCAAGTCCCCAAATGCTTTCTAAAACACTAAAGGCACTATATAAATTCACTGAAGGCACTATATAAATTGTTCACATATTAATAACAAAATATCTAAGGTCAGGCACTGTACTGAGCATTTCACATACATTTCTCATTTAATGATCTCAACAAGCTGTGAGAGAGGTATTATTATTATCCCCATTTTACAAATGAGGAAATTGAGCCTAAGATTGCCCAAGGTCAGATAGAATGCGACTGACTGAGAGTCAAATTCAGCACAAACACTTAATCACCACAAGCAAATGTGTGATTATCTCTCACATTTAGCACTCAATAAATGTCAGTGATAATGGATTATGAGTGACATAAGATTAAAACATAAGGAAAAGGTCTTACCAAGGTTTGAGGGTTGTGTTCGTTTTCCACTTTAAGTGTACTGTTACTGTAAGGTTAAGCTAATCATTAAAAGACCTTGGTTATGTTAAGCTTACATTTCTACCTGCCCAGGCTCTTCTTCCACTGAAATTATGCCAAGACACGGTACTCCGTAAAGTTTCTACCCCTGTCCTTAATGTCTCTGATTTTTAATTTATTTTTATTTTTATTTTTTTATAAAATGTGAGAAGTCTTCAGCATTCTTTATTTGGTATCATACATAAATCAAACCAAAACGCCTTTTGTTAAATGAAAGGCAACATTTCAGATATAGGCAATTTTAATTAGATTGACACAGTTAAGACTAAAAAGATAAAGTGGACAGAGCTACCTTATTTTCAGCACCTGCCTTTAAACAGGCTGATAAACACCAATTGAAACACAGGTAAGTCTTGCTCTATGAGACAGTGAAGGGATTTCCCTACTATTTAAATATATTCATAAAACCAGTTACATAAATCTAAATATAAAACCAATCTCCTATAAGTTGTGAGTTGGCATTCACCATCTTTGTGAAAAGTTGAACACTACAAATTCAACCTAGCTTTGAGTCTAAATATATCTTTAGAAGGGGGAAACAGTGATAACACTTGCTGAACCAGAATTACTATCAAAATTCAGAAAGCTTGATCATATTCATTTAACTATAAGCCAATATTTAACTCAGGACTGTCCAACAAAATTATCCTATCAGTCATTCATGATCTGAATTCTGGTATATGAGATCAATTTAAATATGGTACATGTAAAAAAGTCACAAGACATTTTTGTTTTGCAATAAATAATGCAGTGCCCAACTATTACTCATTAGTAGCTTTTTTGAGATAAGCTATCAAGTCTGCCCTTTCTGCCTTCTTCTTAACGCCAGCAAAGATTATTTTTGTTCCAGGGATATACTTCTTGGGATTTTCCAAATACTCCATCAGTGTCTCCTCTCCCCAAGTGATGCCTTTGTTCTTGTTGGCATCTGTGTAAGAGAATCCAGGGGCCTGACCTGTCTTCTGTCCAAAGAGACCATGCAGATTTGGCCCAGTCTTGTGTTTGCCTCCCTTTTCCATGGTGTGGCATTGGGCACACTTCTGAACAAAAACCTTCTTGCCCTTCTCAACATCACCCATTTTGAATTCGCTTTCTCGTTGAACACAATACAACGTCCGCTCGAAAGCCGGATGTCCCGCGCTCTCTCTGATTTTTAAACTAAGGTCAAATTCTTAAAGGAAGTAATGGATGCAAAATGTTTCTCAGAAAAGTAGCAACAAGAGAAGCCAGGTGCCTTATGCCATAAATTTTATCATTAAAAAGTCTTATATTTCCCTACGTAAATTCTAAATTAATCAAAATGATAAGATCAGCATTTCTCCCTATTCTTCACTCACTACTCAAAAATGAAGAGGATGATTTTCTCAATTATTTTACTAATTCTACTCATTCAATAATAATTACTGAGCTGTGACTAAGACATATCCATAGCATTATAGTAGCTCTCTATGTCATAAAAATGTATATGATACTATCCCTTTCCTTTGGGGAGCTAACAGTTTAGCAGAGATCAGAAACGGAGAACATTAAAAATATAGAATAACAATTTAAAATATGTCAGATTTCAATAAGGCACTTTATTGACAAGATCATTGTGAGCTGGAGTGTTTGGAGAAGTTCTCCTGATGGAAGCAAACTTGAGAAGCTCTTGAAGGATGAACATAAAGCCTAGTCCAGGATGTCTTCTTGTGCCTGAACTAAAGTATTTAGGTGCTCTGATGTCACACAAATTTTATTTAAGGTAATGTTCATCAGACCATATTTTTCTCCTTGACTTCCATTTACGTACCCTTCCAACACTGGCTCTCAGTTTCAGTGAGCTATGGTGGGCTACCTACCTTGAGAGTTCCACAAACATGTAAGAATCTCTTAAACTCGCATTGGATCTGTTGAAGTGATGATTAATGTGTGAAGTTCTACACTTTTAGCATTCTCTAAGAATTCTCATTTCCATATAAAAATAATCTCTGAAATTAATATAGTGCTTGCAGTCTTTTAAAGAAATTCCATATCATTTTTTTTCATATTCTCACAAAATTCCTATACAGTGTAGCCGTTTGGCAATTTGATGTAATTATGAATTCCAAAAATATAATTGGATCATGCTTGTAAACTGATCTGTTAATCTGGGCATGATTAAGTTATGATTAGGCTGTTGAGCCCCACCCGTTGGTGGGTGGGGGAATCAAATATAAAAGGCAAGGCAAAGGACAGAAGGAGCAGTTTTTGAGAAGCAGTTTTGATGTTGGAGTTTTGATGTTGGAGAGAAAGCCCCCGGAGAAGAGAAGCGAACCGTTCGCCTGATAGTCTACAGCTGACCTTGTGGAGGAAACAGAGGAGCTAAACCCGGAGAGAAACACAACCCCGGGAAGAGAGGAACCCAAGAAGCCTGAACCCTGGCAAATGCCGGCAGCTGTCTTGCTCCAACACGTGGCAATGGACTGTGGTGAGGGACGAATTTATGCTTTATGGCCTGGTAACTGTGGACTTCTACCCCAAATAAATACCCTTTATAAAGACCAACCAATCTCTGGTATATTGCATTAGCACCCCTTTGGCTGACTAATACAGGAAAGATATGTATCATTATTACCATTTAGCAAGTGAAAGAAAAAATAAATGAGTCCAGGGAACTTGTCGAAAGTCACACAGGTAGTTATGGACAGAATCCATATGCTCTATATACATGGAATTTTAAGAAATTTAAAGTTTAAAGTGATCTGTGAAATTGGGAGGTAATGGGCAAAATAAGAATATGGACTGACTATTAAATAATAGTTGTTAATTCTGTTTGGTGAAATAATGGCATTATGTAGGAAATTCCTTTCCTTTGGAGAGAGATATGCTAAAGTTTTGATGGATAAAATGCCCTAATGTCTACAATATCTTTAATTTCCTTTAAAATGGCTCAGCAAAAATGTTATGGCAATTTTTTATGGCAACTTGTTAACAACTATTGAAACTAGATGGTATCTATTTAAGGTTGTTAATTGTACTATTCTTTCTTTTCTTTATGCTTGAAATTTTTCATAATAATAGAAGAATGAAATTAAGTAATCCACCAATAATGATTAATTAGCACACATTTTTCAGGTGCCATTATGAATAAATTAATTATGTTTGTTGGGATGGCATGAAGGAAAATGCATACAATCTAAATTTCCTGTATTAACATATTGCATAAGGAATTAGGAAGAATTCTGTTTGAGCCCAGATAGGAAAACGAAGAATCTCCTTGTTAGGTCAGTCACTAAATTGTACCAGCCACTGCCTTGAGGAAGCAACAACTTTAAGCCAAACAAAGGCATGCCCTTGAGAATAAAATTTCAAAAAGCTCTCAGAATGTGTGCCAAGGCAAATAATGCTGTCTGTGAAAATGATTATTGACCAACCTTGTCTTCTAGTTAGATCCTCTGCCTTGTCTTCTTGTTCATAACTTTTATTTTTAACTTCAGACTCATCTATTGCCTCTGCTTCTTTCCTTGCTTAACTTTAGGCTGCTTGTTATACAATCTCATTCAATGATACTGCTGCCATGTCCCCACTTCCTCTACAAACAACCTAACTTATGGCATTTCAACCGAAGCCTTGCCTCCTGTTTTTGGCTTCTACCATCTACCTCCAGTCTTGCACCAATTCAACCTTGCTATCTGAACCATAAAAAGTACTAACTAGAGAATTCCACATTAACAGGTTGAAGAAGCCAAAGTACACTGGGAAATTAATTTCATGGATGGTTAAAAGTTTGTGATATCCAAAGATACATTCAAAACACTCTGATATTTATTTCAGATATACTCAACAGGTTTATTTTGACAAGACATTATTGTGTATTTAAAACAAAAAATCCATAATATATGTATGTACCTATGTATGTTGGTGATGTGTGTGTTTGCATATGTAGTGTGTGTTATACTCTAGGTATTTTCTGTCCTATGTGTGTATAGGCTGTATTTGTGTAAGTGTGAATTAAGTGTCATATTGCTCTCTACATGATAACTAGGCTTTCCACATTTCCCCACTTGGACTAGATTGATCTGTCAAGGCTAATAATCTGAAACATTAGGATTAGAAATAGTATGCTTACTTGTAATATAATGACAGAAAAAGAGACCCATTGGTCTGCTTACTAGTCTAAATGAAGTATATATGTACAAACTCATGCATAGTTATATGAAAAAAAAATAGTAACAAAGTGATGACAATGGATGACTTAATATTGATTTTCATTTCATGAAATACAGTTAATTAAATATAGGTCCATATTATATTCCGTTTGAGGTGACAGTCACTAAAAGTACTAAGTTTAAAATTGCGTTTCTCTTATATAAGCTCCACAAAGACAAGGTCTATATCTATAATGTTCACTGTATGTCCCAAGTGCTGGATATGTAACAGATATTTTTTTTAATGAATGAGTGAATGAACAAACTTGAGTACCTCCCAAGGATGGCAAATTTCCATGGTCCGTTATGAAAATTATGGATAACCATTCCTCCTGTTAGTTAGCTACTCTTAGATAGAGATAGGCAAATTGAATTTATCTTCATTTAGAAAGGTAAACTGAGACACAGAGAAGCCCCCTAGATTCTTAAGATGAAGGTTTGAACTGTAGGTCCAGTAACAGTTAATAATCCACTAGAATGATTACAAAAGTGGGCAGGGGGAAGATATGAATTTCAGTTAAAATACAGCCTGCACTATACTGGATAGATTGAAATATGTAATTGTTGAAATCAGTAGAAATACTAGCTATAATGGGAATTGTATGGTAAAATATGGAGACTAGAATTTTGCAACTCTAATTCTAGAACAGGAACTAATGCTGGAAAAGGGAAGTAGTAAGAAAAAGATGGGTTTTCCTACTATTTAGATAGGTGTTTATAGTTGAAAAAATGAAATTATTTCTATACAAACTTATGAGTAAGCAACATCTGCAGTGGGAATATCCATGAGTTTTTAAGTACTCTCCTCACTTCTAGAAAGAACAGAGTGCTCATATCCTCCCTGGTGGGCAGAAATTTCCATTCTTTTATTTCTGCCCCAACTGCACCTCCCTTTGTGAACTTCTCTCTTTTTTATCCCCAAACAAAAGATACCATCCTGAGTCGATTCCTTCTGAAATGTACAAGAAAACTAAAGTTGTACTATCCCAGCCAAATGAAATTTCTGCTTTTAGAAGATTAAGAGTAGCACCCCAAGGAATAATGTGGGGGTTTCAGATGCTTCAGAAACATAAGTAGGGGGAAAATATGAGAAGAAAGTGGACTTCCCTTCACCAAACATATAATTTAGCCTTCATTCAACTTGGACTAACTTAGATAAAATTGACACTGTGTGAGAATTTGGGAGATCAAACCCAGCTTTGGTGACTGATCTTTCCTATCTCCACATTCATATATAAGGCTGTATCCATATTTCTTTTTACTTTTTAAATAACTAGATGGAATTTACTCTTCTCTCATTAGCAGTAGTTATAAGATACTCTTTCTATTTAACTACTCATTAGTTTATGAGAGAACTAAAAATCTCTCAATACTTCCAAAAGAAATCATAATATTAATTTTCATTTCTCATAATAACTCAGCCCTTAAATTAAAAGAAAACATCTTGGGGAAAATTTGCGGTTTAATGATCTTTCTTTGCAATTTGGTTTCAGGAAGTATGAGAGAATAAAATAGTAGATTGCATAGCAATATAAATGTCATTTTCATTTGATTGCCATGAAAAGATTCAACACTGGCTTTAGGACCAGTAGACGTTTAGAATCTTATTTCAAAAGTACTTTGGGATTTGAGTTTCAGAATATCATAGATTTAAGAACAGGAAGAGACCTTGACATTCAGGCAAAATTCTTTTGAAGTTGAAAACTCTGCTTCTTCAAGGAGAATATAAGTAGTTTATTTATGATGACAAATATGTAGAAGAATGTGCACACAGAGGAACACTAGGTATATATCTTCTGTGTCATCTTTCCAATTCTGCAACTACCATATAGTCCATGACCTCACCATTATTTATCAGCTCTATGACCTTGGGCATTCTCTGTTTGCTCCCTCCCCCCCATCCATTCTCCATCCTTCCCTGGACTGCTCTGTGCCCCAGTAGATTGACCCCATAGGAAATGCATGGCCCAGCCTCATTTGACTTCTGGCTGCATCCAATAGAAGACACTGGCAAAGATCAGAAAGTAACAGCAACTCTCTAAGACTAAAGCTTGCACTAAGAGTCCCTCCTCCATGGCTCCAGCTCTCTTTCAGCTCCCATAAAGCTGTTTCCTCCCACCTTGTAATAGCATTTTTCTATTACTGGTCTTTACATTCACCCTCACTTCTGTAAGCAGTCCCTTCATTAAAGTCTCCTCATATGAATTCTGTTTCTATAAGAACTCTAACTGATATTATGATAATAAAAGGGAAATAAGGAAGAGATTTAATCAAGCAGTGAGTCCCAATCAATAGACCATGTTCACGTTTCTTCATTACAAATGAGCCAGAGTTTCAACATTAAAATATTTCACAAAATGCACTATAGGAATTATTAACTTGAAACAGTCACAGGAGATCAACCCTAGGGATTGAACGTCTTCAAATGGCATGTTCCAAACATTGATGGTCGTCACCCTTTTTAATGAGATCCTTCGAAAGATGTAGGATCTATTATACAAAACCCAGAACACCACCAAGTGCAATGGCAAAGCCCAGTTGGTCAATGCATACACCAATATAAAAACTGACTTTATGTCCTCCACTACTAGAAAGAAAAAAAAGTGCTAGGGGACTGAGCAATAGAAGATCATTGCCAAGAAAGTCTGTGTCCTCAGACATTGCATTTTCATGTGATTTCCAATACATGGGGAGACACACATGTCGTTGTAGGCATGACATAAAAATAATGGCAGTGAGGCCTCAAATGTGACTATCCTTACTTTAATTCAACCTAACCAGGACTACAAGCTCAGCATTCTCACAGAAAACCACCTTACCTCAGAAAACCTTTCTCAATAAAGGTTAGAGGAAGTGGGTGTGGCTCGGTCGATAGAGCTCCCGTTTACCATATGGGAGGCCCCCGATTCGATTCCCGGGGCCTCCTTGTGAGGGCAGGCCGGCCCGCGCAGCGCGGTGGGCTGATGCAGCAAGACCTCACAGCAAGGGGGAGATAAGCAGACACAGAAAAAACACACAGCGAATGGACACAGCGAGCACGGGCAGCAAGGGGGGGATAAATAAATAAATAAATCTTTAAAAAAATAATAATAATAAATAAATAAAGGTTAGAGACAACCAAAAGATAGTTGTTTATTTGATAAGAAACAGAAAA
>JAQZBX010077886.1:0-14201 GCA_029593785.1 Cabassous unicinctus
TATTGAAATTTATTTAAATGGTTTAATTCCTACTCCACAGCTCAATCAGAAGGGGAGAAGGGAAGGAGGGAGAAGAGAGAGAGAGATACATCAAAAGGCAGAGGAGAGAGGGAGACAGGCAGAGCTGCTGAAGGGGCAGTGCATTTGCGAATGGGGGTGGGGGGGCTGTAAGGTAACCACAGGGTAGGGGCACCCCCTCAGGAGTGGGGGTGGGACTGGGCCCGACGCTGACTCAGCACCTGCTGCTAAGCTGCTAGCAGCTCCCTTGCTTGGCTCGGGCCTCGGCCTGGCCCAGAGCCGGCCTGTCTGACACTGGCCCATCTGTCAGTCAGTCTGTCTGTCTGTCTGCTGGAAGCCCAGCCCTCTCGGAGGCTCAGCCTCTCCCCTTCGGCCAGGTAACCCGCCTGGGGTGGTGGGGGACATGCAGTACGGTACCAAGGAAATAGGGGGAGGGGGGCCAGGGAGATGGAGAGGCAGGCTGAGTCACGTGGGGGCCGGGTCCCTCTCAGAGGGTGGGCTGCGGACCGTACCACTGCGGACGGACGGCCGCTGGTGGGGGGAGGAGGCCGCGAGGGGGCCACCCCCGGGGGAGCTGGGAGCGGAGCCAGAGGGACTCCCTGCCTGTCGTACCTGGACGGGGATCACACGCTAATCCTCACAACTCTCCTCCGGGTCGCTTGCTCTCGGTCGACTCCCCTGTCCCCCCCCTTGTAGGTGGTACGACCCCCTAGTCTCCATGCCCATCTCCAGCCCCGCTACTGTGTCTGAGTTCCCCCGGGCAGAGGGTCCGCTGAGCCAGTAGGACCCGATTTAGGAGACTCGCCAGGAGGAATTCGGGGGTAATGGGGGGGTCCCCAGTTCCCTTCGTGAAACGCAGGTCAGGGAGGAGCGGGCACAGAGGGGCCGGCTGGCGAGGTAGCTGCAAGGACACCCCGGGGAGAGCTGGGGAGATTGGCCCCGAGCCAAGGCGTGGAGGAGCGGAAGAACCCGGGCGGGGGCGGGGCAGCTGGAGCGGCAGAAACCCTCGGGGTGACCCAGGCGTCCGGAACCCCCAGCCCCCTCGGCTCGGGATTGAAAGGATCGCGAGAGTCAGCACGTAGGCAGGATGGTGGGGGTGGGGACTCCTGTATTGGCGGGGGCAGGGGCTGCGAGACTTCGAGGCGCCAGACGTAGCCCCTCAAGCTTTCCCCTTGCCCTCGAAAGCAAGGAGAGTCCGGATTACCGGAAAAGAGGAAGGAAACTGAGGCATAGTCTGACAGGCTGGGACTTTGTGGTCCTGGCCCACCCACTTTCCGGGGAGTCCCCTCAGCCGGGCCCCAATCTTCACAGTCCCTGGCCTCGACCCCCCCAGAGAGAGAGACCCCTGGCCGGGAGACCCAGCCCCAGCCGCACTCACCCGGGCCGCGGTCTGGCCGCGAGGGCCGCCCCCCGCAGAGTCGCACCTTGGACAGCAGGATGAGAAGCTGCTTCTGGCAAAGGGACTTGGTGCCGCGGGGACACACGCGCCGTTGTGCCGTCACGGGCCGGCTGCTCCCGGGCTCGCGGACCTCCCGCTTCTGCCGGATCAGGCTACTGGCCAGCGCCGCCATGGCGCCCCGGGAGGAGAAACCCCCAAACTGGCAGGCGCCCGGAGCCGCTGGGCTCCCCCAGAGAAGCCCGCTCACCAGGACATGCTCTTGCCGCTTGGGCCGGACTCACGGCCCCACCCACAGGACCTGAGGCTAAGCACCCCCCCCACCCCCGCAGCTGCCAGCTCCCACCCTTAGGCCTGCTTGTTCCTCTCCACCCAGCAGCCTGCTCAACCCTCAGTTGACCCCACTCTCGAATTTTGCCCCCTATCGAAAATTCCCCCTCCCCTGTTCTCCAGGGTCCCAGTCCCACTTCCCCTATCCCAAAGCCAAGACCCTCAAAATTTCCAAAATATGATTCCAATAGCCCCAGGCACTTCACCCTATTTAGGGGCCCTGCACCCCTGTCAAATCCACTCTTGTAATCTAAAGAGTGGATTCTTTGCTTTGGGGATATTAGCTTGCCTCACCTTCTATTGGGGAGCTGTCCAGTGTCAGGGAGGGACCCAACCTTGGTGTCTTTTCCTTTGCCACCCCCTAAATGGAGAGGATTCCACACTTTTTTTTCACTAAAATCCCCAAAACCTATGTCTTGGAATTTCCAGGTCTTTCTGGTTCCAGGAGAAGAGGTTCCCAGGCCTTCTCGCTAGACAATACCTTTTTTCACCAAGTCACCCCCCACTTTTAGTGGCCCAGGTTTCCAGCTACTGAGCCCCCTTCCTCACCTTGTCACACTCCACTCCTTCCCAAGTCACCTCCAAAACCACCCTTCCTAGCAGAAACACCAGGTGCCTGCTGGGCCTTCTGTCACCTCGAAATAAGGAGGGTCCCTATTTTTTCTGGCTGCCCCTTACATTTCCTCAGGGACAGCTGGTGCACCCTCCAGCCCAGCCAACACCCCCGAGAATGGAGTGCACCCACGTTGTCTCCAGGCCCCCTACTAGTCAGAGCGAGCAGTCTGAGCTCCCTACGATTCAGCTTCCTCTTCCTTCCCAGTACTGCCTATAGAACCCCTGTTCCTTTCCGACGCCCCTCAACCTGTCCTGTCCTGTCCTGTTGATCCGGCGACGGGTGGCGCTGGCTCCGGCTCCAGGCTCTTCCCTCCCTGTCCCCCTCAAGCGGAGCTTTCCCCCGGCGCCCTGCTAGATGCCCTGGACCCCCGGAAAGGAGCGAGGGCGTCTCCGCAGAGCACCCTGGTCCGGCGAAGTCAGAGCACTGGGCCTGGCGGCTGGACCAGGCGCAGCAGCGGCAGCGGCAGCGGCTGTGGAAAGCTGAGGCAGCGGCGGCGGCGGCGGCGACAGCAACTCCCCCTCCTCCCGAGGGCGGGGCAGGGGGCGGAGACGCCGGCAAGGGGGAGCGGAGAAGCTGGGCTGGCGGAACCCCGGGGTTCCTTGGAGGCCGGGAGTGGGGACGGAGCCGAGGCTGGGCCGCACGTCTCGGGGGTTTAGAGAAGGCACAGGGAGGCGACACCACTGAAAGGAATTCTGGAAGGGGGAGTGGTTGGGCTGAAGATAGATGGAATGGCTGACGCCTCAAAAATGGAGAGGGGTCCCTCCTGCCCAGGATGGAGTGAGTACAGGCTGGCTGAGGAAAAGAGGAAGGCCTAGAAAGATGGTGGTGGTGAGATCGAGCCTGGGGCGAAATCTGGCCTCCTTAATACGCCTGCTAATGTGTGAACCAAATTGGTTAGTCCCCGGCCTCCGTACAGCTCCTTTCCGCGTTTTGCCAGCAAATATATTTCCCCCATCTCTGTGGACTTCCAAGAGAAAAGACCAGAAGAATTGGGCGAAGAAGGTTGCGAGAGGCGGCACTAGGGCGGGAGGGGGCGCGGGGTGTCACATTTGGAGAGCGGAAAGGCCGGAATGGGATGACCGGGGGCGGGCAAATGGGGGGAACCAACGAGGAGGCCTTGTAGTCTGTTTCCCAGGAGAGGCGCGCGGACTGTGCCCTCCCCATCCCGCTCCACAAAAGAAGCACTTTCCACGCGGGTAGGAGCAACGTCTTTAATGGGTCCCGCCCCCCACGCCCGCCAAGCCACCCCCCTTGCGCGCAGCCTTGGCCTCCTCCACCGCGGCACGCAGAGCCCCGGCAGGGTCCCCGCGGAGCCGGGCCAACCCCGGGAGGAGCGCGGCGGCGGAGTCCCCCGCACGGAGCTTGCGGCGGTTCAGAAAATAGTGGGGCAACGCCCCAGCCTCGAGCACGCGGCCCAGCTCGTCCAGCAGCCCGAGGCAGCAGGCGCCGGCGTTCTCGGGCCGCGCCAGGTACAGCGCGGGCAGCCGCTCGCACGCCCAGTAGAGCAACGTCCGCAGCAGGTAGGGCGCCGCGGTCCGGGTCCCCGCCACCAGCGGGCGCAGCAGCGCCTGGGCCGCGGCGTGCGCCTGCAGCAGCGGAGCCGGTATGCGCGCCTTGAGCGCCAGCTCCTGGCGGGCGAAGCAGAGCTGCCAGCCGGAGACGCCCGATCGCTCTGGGCCGCCGCCGGGCACCAGGTAGAAGGAGGCCGGCCCAGAGGCCAGCGGGCCCGCCCACGAGTGGCTCCGAGCCCCCTCCGGCCAGCCGGCCACGGACACCACGGGGATCAGGTCGAAGAGCAGTAAGCGGCGCGGGGGGCCCGGAGTGGCCAGGAGGACGGTGGTGAACCCCGCGTGGCGGGCTGCGTGCACCAGGCGTGGAGAGCCTGGGACCGGAATCAGGGTCTCGGCGACAGCTGCCAGCGCAGCAAAGAACCAGGCAGCGACTTGGGCGGGGCACAATGTGGGCCACGCCTCCCGCGCCTCGGACGGCTCCGGGACCTGGCATTCGACGGCTGGCTTGGTGACGTCACCACTCAGTTTTCTCAATGGCGCTGGAGCGTCAAGATCCGTGAAGTCACGCCGACTCGACTCGGGCTCTGAAACGTCACCAGGTGATTTTTCCAAAGACACGTGCGTCTCAGGCTCGGTGAGGTAACCATGCCGCTGGTCCGCGGAGCTTTGCTGGTCCTTGGAACTCCCTTCGCTCTCGGTTTGATGGATCCAATCGCGTCCTCCTGGGACCGGGGGTCCTAGGCAATCCTGCCACGCCTCCCGGACTGAGGTTCCGAGCTCCAGCTCTGAGAGGCGGAGCCATGCGTAACTGGAGTCCAGGTCCAGTTGCAGCTCCGGCCCAGGGCCGTCCAGCAAAAATATTGGCACCAGGAGCGTGAAGCCGGCGTCATAGTGAGGTCCCCGGGCATAGGGACCCAGGGGTGCAGGGCCCAGATCCAGGGAGCCCTCGCGAATCCCTCCGTGAAGCAGCAAGAGCTCTGCCTTAGGAGGAAAGCGGGGGTCCCGGCGGTGAACGAGGCCTGAGGGAAGAGAAGGGATCGTGTGGACGTGGCCCAAAGCCTGGGCGGGTACGCGGTGTGGCTGGGAGCTGCGAGTTCCCGAAGGCAAGGAGGGTTACTTACCAAGCAAAGAAAAAACAAAGTCCTTGGCTCGGAGGAGGTCTGGCCCCGGCTTGGGCCCGTTACTCCAGCTCTCCTGCACCCCTAGCTCCTGGATCAGCTGGGTCAGTTCCTGAAGCTGCGCCCCAGAGCAGAAGTCGATGTCCGTGAGCGGCCGGGCTGGGGCCGGGGGCGGTGGGCCCCACCAGGGGGCACCTACCCAGACCGCAGAAGCCATGTAGCTCTATCGTTTTTGGCTAGGGGAAACGCGGACGGGAGGCAGCCTAGACCGGCCTTTGCTTTGTTGCAGTAAAGTCGCCCCCTATCTTCCCGAGGCCGAGCGAGTGCCCCAGACAGAATCTACACCTGGGTCTGCAGACGAGAGGTTCTTTTTTTCAAACCGAATAAATACCTCCTCCGTATTTGCCCTTCTGTCATGCAGGTCCCCGCCCTTGCGGTTCACCTGACTCAGCAGGTAAAAAGTAGCTGTTGGGTCCCTCCTATACAGGCTGCAATAGCCAGTCACCGCCGGCACCCGGCGATTTCCTTTGGTCACCTCCCCTTACCTCTTTTCGGAAGATGCTTATGGTCTGAGGCTTCCCTCTTAGGGGTAGCTGCAAGAGTAGGGAAGAGGGTGGATAGAACGACTCAACAGGTAACTTCTTCCTCTTGCCCGTGTGGCCCCGCCCCTAGATTACAACCACGCCCCTTTTGGGAGGATGCTTTTGGGGAAGGTTCCGGCCGGTCAGAATGCACTCCCTCCTTTCCACCTGCTTAGATCTCCTGCTATCCTGGGAGTTGTAGTTTGTCTCCAGAGCTACTAGGGCGTTGAAGACACGCCCCCACATCCTTTCCTGTTCTGCTGAAGCAGTGCCTGATGGAAATTGTAGTTTCTATGGAGCTAGACTGCCCTGTGTCTTTCCAAGGCCAGATCCACCCCACCCAAGCATTCCCTGGAGTTGGGGAAGAATCATAATAGGATGGACCTAGATAGCAAGCAATGGGAGATACACCCTACTGCCTGGGGAAAAATAGGGACCGCTAGATCCCATGTGTGATTGGAGGAACTCTGGTCACTTAGACCTGGGAGGACTCTTCCATGCAATTATTAAATCCCTCATTTTGGAGATAAGGAAACTGCAGCCTAGAAAGTTTGCACATGACTTGTCCAAGGTCACAGAGCTGAGCCAGTGAGGTGTTGGAAGGGGCTCCTCATCTGGGTGGGCTCGCATCTTTGGGATCAGTGGTGGCAGTGTTAGGCAGGAACACTGGAAGTGATTCAAGGACATCTGACCAGGGAAGTGACACACATATTAGCAGTGATCCCACCTCAGACATTCATGAGAAGTGGCAGAGAAAAAAACACTTTTGAACCACACAGCTTACATGCACGCAAAGAAGGATTATTAAGACTAAAGATCAAGTCCAGAAAAAACTCCCAATGGGGTTGGGGGCAGGGTGGTGGAATATTATCAAGGACAGGAAATTACTTTCAATAATCTCTATCAGAGACCAGGGCACAGCTTAAATCCAGGGTGGGATCAGGAGCTAGGATAATGGGTAGAAAGGGACAGGCTCACAGGCCAGACCAATCCATTGCTGGGTCAGGACATCATACTTTCCTTCTGCCCAAGGACTGTCACAGCCCAGAACTGGGGAGGCAGGTTTCCATCCATTAGGTTGTGACCAAGAGGCCAGGCCAAGAGAACTGAAGACTGGTTTCCTTCTTATGGTCTGGGGTAACCAGGCATCCCTCCATCTCACCATCTCCTCAAAGGGTGGACTCTGAGCCACCCTAAGAGAATCTAAGTTCTCTGGGCTCTATGGGAGCTTTGAAGATGCTGGGAGTGGGTGGAAAGGGAAAGGAAAGTTTCTCTAAAACCTAGAGCATGGCTGCCCAATAAGTTTTTCTGTGATGATGGAAATGTTCTAATTTGTGCTTTCTAATACAGCTGCCACTAGTCACGTGGGGCTACTGAGCACTGGAAATGTAGATAATGTGACTCAGTAACAGAATTTTAAATTTTATTTAATTTTAATTAATTTAAATTTTAATAGCCCCATTTGGCTAGTGGCTACTGGATTGGACAATGCAGTTCTAGGGCCTTGAGGAGAATGGGTTTGGCTACACAGCTATGGAGGAAAAGCAGGGCCTGGGATAGTTCCAGTCTTCACCAGACCCTGTGGGTGGCTAGTGTCAGGGATGGGGCTGGGTGGATGTCCCCAAACAAACACAGAACACTTCTCTCGTCTCTTTTATTCCTGATGTACCTTTGTCCCCTCTTTATCCAAGGTCCTCATCACATGCTGATATCCCCACTCCTTGCTGGACTCCCGTGAGTTGCTGGGTGTCTCTTGGCGAGGGCGCCTGGGGGACAGAGCTTCACACTTGTCCCTGCTCACTCCTAACTGTCTCTGGCGGGCATCAAAGACCACATGCCCGGCCCGTGCACCTGGTCCAGGGCAGTGGAGCTTTGAGTTGATTTTGGGAGGCATAGACATCTGGCGATAGTTCTGGCAGACTGAAGGAACTGTATCCACAGGGCGGTATACCAAGTCTTGGCTGCCTGCCTTCCGGGAGGGTGGCTGTACCTCAATTAGTACTGGTACTTCTGAGAAGGTTTGCAGGTCATTATTCATCACCGGGGCCTTGGAAGAGCAGGAATTCTGACTGTGTGAGACAGAAGTCCAGGGTACATGCTGCTCTGCGTCCTCCCTCTGAGGAGAATCCTTGGATACAGATGACTTCATTATGGACAGAGTTGACTTTGGAGTCTGAAGAGGGCCTTGGACAGAGCCAGTACCTAGAACAAGGTCTGGGAACTTGTGGAGGCTAGGATCTTGGATATGGCTTGAGTCCTTGTGGACGCCCAGATCTTGATTAATCTTAGGGAGGTTCGACTCTTGGGTAAGGGCTGGGTTCTTACAGGGGCCTGGATCTTGATTAATTCTCAGGCCTTTGTGGAGGTTAGGATCTTGGGTATGTTCTGGGCTCCTGGAAACTCCAACATCTTTGGTAAGGCCAAATCTCCTTTCGACTTCAGGGGCTTGAGTAAGGCCAGGGCTCCTATAGACTCCAGAATCTTGGGTACGACCTGGATTCTTGTAGTCTCCTGAATCTTGGGTAAGTCCTGAGCCCTTAGAGAGGCCAGCGGTTTGGGCAAGGCCTGGGGTCTTGTTTCCAGAGTCTTGGGCAAGGCCTGGGCTCTTCTGCAGGCCAGACTCTTGGGTAAGGCATAGGTTCCTGTAGACTCCTGGGTCTTGGGCTACACCTGTACTCTTACAGCCTCCATAGTCTTGAGAAGGGCTTGGGCTCTTATGGAGGCCAGTTGCTTGGGGGTGGCTTTTGTTTTCATAGACTGCAGTCTCTTGGGTTAGGTCTAGATTCCTATAGACTCCAGCATCTTGCATAAAGCCCAAGCTCTTCTGAACGTCAGAAGTTTGGGTAACTGGTGTGCTCTTCTGGAGGCCAGAGGGTTGGGTAAAATGTGGGCTCCTTAGGCCATTAGTATCTTGAGCAGGGCCTGGGCTCTTTTGGGCACCAGAATCTTGGGTAATATCTGGACTCTTGTGAAGCCTAGAGTCTTGGGGAAGGCTTGGGCTCTTGCAGAGATAAGATTCTTGGGTAAGTCCTGGGTTCTTGTCAAGGCCTGGATTTTGATTCAGGCTTGGGTTCTTGTGGAGGCCTGGATTTTGGTTAAGGCTTGGGTTCTTGTGGAGGCCTGGATTTTGGTTAAGGCCAGGGTTCTTGTGAATGCTACAATCTTTTGAAAGGCTTGGTCCCCTTTGGAGGTCAGCATCTTGGGTAAGGCCCAGACTCTTGTGAATTTCAGGGAATTGGGGTTGGATGAGAGATTTAGAAATGGAGAACTGGGGAGGGAACTGGGACAGGGGGGTGGGCTGAGGAGCTTTGGAGGCTGGGAGAGAGGTGGGGTTTTGTATTGACATGGAGGACTTCTGATGGCTGGTGGATTGAGAAAGGACCAAAGATCTGGGAGGAATAAGAGGCATGGAAAGAGTGCATGGTGGAGGAAGAGTACACAGTGAACTCTGGGTACTTTTTGGAGAATGAAGGCAAGGTTTAGAAGATGTGGCCTCCTGGGAGAAGACCAGGAACTTGGGGTAGACTGGAGCCTGGGAGTCCGTGTCCCTCCTCTCAGACCTGATGGGATGGAAGCTACAGTAAGGGAAGGTCTTGGGCTGGGAACACTTGTCTTTGCCATTATCTGGTGTCTTCCAATCCAGATTCCTCAACTCTAGGTAGCCCAGTATGGAGCCTTTAGGGGAGTTGGTATTATCCCCACCATGTGGCTTTGATGTTTGTTCAACTGTACCAGAACTCACCAGCCCCTGCCTCTCTTGGGGTCTGGAAAGTGTGCACATGTCCTTTCTGAAATACCCAGAGTTCTTGGGGCTGCACACATGGAAGAGGTTCTGCTTTATCCTGCGGGCATCATATACCACGTGCCCAGTGGAAAGACTGTTGCTGAAGGCAGACAAAGTAGAGGAGACAGGGGTTAGGATGTGGGTATGGGTGGAGGCAGAGACAGGAACAGTGACTGGAGCAGTTGTCAGGGCCCTGACCTGTGCTGGTGCAGGAGTTGGGGCAGGGGCTGGGGTAGGTGCTGGGATAGTAGTAGTGACTGAGGCAGGAGTTGGGGCAAAGGTTAGAGAAGGGGTTGGAGTGTGGGCATGGGTGTGGGTTAGACGAGCATGGGCTGTGGTGTGGGCTGTGGTGTGGGCTGTGGTGTGGACGGATATGTGCTCAGGGGCATGGGTCCGGGCAGGGGCTGGAGTGTGCATCCGGGCATGGCCTGGGGATTGGGTCTGGGCCTGGGCTGAAGGGTGCACAGGGGCCTGGGCCGGGGACTCGGCTGGGGCATAGACTGGGGTCTTAGTTTTGCTCTCTTGTGGCAAGCGCAGTGGAACCATGTCCAACTTGCTCATCTTTGGGTCATGGGCCCTAAAGTTGTCTGTGGGGGCATGGATTTGGGAAGGTTTCTCTGGCCTGGAGAAATGGGAGGCTTGGCCCTTTAAGGCTGTGACCTGAGGGGCCTCCCCAGCTCCCATCATCTCCTCCTTCCATGGTGCCCACGGAGCTTCCGTGGGAGCCCTGGTGTGCCCACATTCAGGTGGCATCCAGCAGCATCTAGAAGCCTTCTCATCCTTCGTGTCTGGGATCCAGGAGTCCTGGTGGTTAGAGTGCCCAACTGGGAAGCTTGGGCGGCGATGCAAGCGAGAAGAGACTCTTGGGCTCAGGGTCTTGGGGTCCACGGAGCAGCGCATACACACGGGATGGCTGCCTACACAGCTGGGCTGCTTGTCTGCGGGGAGAGGTGGGATGGGACAAGGCCTGGGTCCCTGAGGGGCTGAGAAAAGGGACAGGGATAGAAGAAAGGGGTCAGGCCCACACCCCCAGGAGCCCATGCCCGAGCTCACTCACCTTTGGGGAAAAAATGGTGGAAAAGAATCCGCAAGGAGCTCTTCAGCTGTCTCCAGAGCTGAGGGAAGCAGGGGAGAGGAGAGTCCAGAAGTAGGGTGACCTGAAGTCTAACCCTTGTTCTGGCCATATCCCAGCAGCCCTCCCACCTCAGCCCCTGCGAGACCCCAGAGCTCCCCCCACCCTGCGGCCCAGGCTCCGCCCTGACCAGAGTCACCACGTTGATCCCCACGTTGAGCAAGATGAAGCTGCCCAGTAGCAGAAGAATTGAGTCTCCTAAGTCCTGGCACTTCCTGGGGTTGTTGCCAGAGCACGCCTGGGCTCCGTGGTGGGCTTGCTCACCCATGGCCGGGGGTCCCAGGACTTCCTGGGCCCCCTGGCCCCCACACACTCACTAGGAGCCAGACTCCTCTGGTGGGGGAGGGGGAGAGGGACTGGGTCACAATGGGGTGGGTGGCTGGGGTCACAATGAGGGAGGGGGAGGAAGAGGAGGGCCCAGACTGGAGTTCTCTGGTAACTGGGTTTGGGCCACCTGAGTCTGGAGGCCTGGAGGGCAACGCACCTTTCCTCTCCCCCTCTCTCCAGCGGGCTCACTGCCCACTCACCTGTTCATGCACTCACCCACCCAGTCATTCCGGCAGTTTTAGGTGGAAATGCTGAGCCCCCTTCACCCCTTGACTAGTCCTGAAACTGGCAAGTCCCGAAGCCCTGGGGTAGGAGCCTGGCTCCTCTCTGTCCTGCACTGGGCTGTGGGCCCGGAGTTGCCCAGACCCAGAACCCCTAGGTCTGGAGTCTTGCCTCAGTGTCTTTAGTGGGGCTGAGAGAGATAAGGTGGGTGCCCAGAGCCCAGCGCTTTGGAGTCTGCACCCCCAAGACCTACTCAGTACATGGTATGGGCCCAGGAGGGGCCTGCTGACAGGACCACGGCCACTGAGCCCAAGGGAAACTCCTCCCAAGAGGGGAACACTGACCTCTCCTTTCCAAAGCCCAGGCCCGCAGAAGGGCTGGCGCTTCCAAACCACAGACCACGACAGTGTTTACTGGACTCTGTGTCTCTTTATTCCCCACTCCCTGACCTGCCCATTCGCCTGCTGCTCAGTTCAGTTTCCCAGCCCGGCTCCTGTGCAGAGAGGGCCTCGAGGCTGAGGTGGAAAGCGGTGGCAGTGACTGGGACCGTGCTCTGCTCTCCTGCACCTGGCGCTTTAGCTCCAGGCTGTCGTACACCTGGTAACTGGCATTGCCCCCTGGGTTCCGGCTGAGAGGGATGAAGGTGGTTGGGGGCGGGTTGGGCTCCGCAGCCTGGACCACGGGCAGGGGCTGGGGGCCAGGGGGCAGCGGGGCCGAGCCAGCAGCTGGGGCCCGCGGGTAGGACTCGCCCAACATGGTGAGGGAGGTGGAGGTCGTCAGGGTGTGCCGAGCGGGCATGGTCTCAACCCAGTCGGCTGGACGGCGCCGGACCTCGTGGGGGTCCCGGGCGCTGTAGTTCAAGTGTCCTGTGGATGGGTGGGGGCTGCGGTTGGGCTGGCTGTAGGCATGGCCGGGGGGGTTCCGCCGGTAGGACTGCGGGGAGTAGAGCTCCCGATACACCAGGGCCTCGGGCCTGGAGCTCCGGGCCACCGGGGAAGGCTGGGGCTCAGAGCACTCCACACCACGCCGCCGCTGCTCCCAGGAGTCATATAGCAGCTGGCCCCGCGAGGGGTGTGGGCTGTGCCCCCCAGGGACCCAGGAGGGGTTGGGGGGCAGCCGGCGAGGAGGTGGTGGCGACGAGGCCCACTGCTCAGCGTCCATATTGCCCCAAACGCGGGACTGTGAGCACCGGGGGCCGTAGGATTGCAGCCTTAGCTCAGACTTGGCCTCCACGCGCTTGGGCATGCGGCGTAGCTCTGGGGAGAGGTAGAGAGAGGGTGGCGGCAGGCTGGCCAGGATGCCGCCCTGGCGGCCCCACAGGCCCAGGTTGGAGCGCAGACCCAGCCTCGGACAGAACCTTCCCCAGCGCCTACGTGGGACCTTGGGATGTGGGAGGGACAGGTCATCCTCGTCCTCCAGGTAGGACTCTGGGTCCTCCTGGTCAAAGGAGGGCACGGGCCGCAGACGTGTCATCTTGCGGCTGCGCTGTGGGCCACGGAAGCTGGGGCGGTCACGGAGCTGTCTGTGGCTCTGGGACCTCCGTTGGTGGCTGCAGGGGTGGTGGCGGCGGGGGCGGCGGCGGCGGCGGTAGTTGCGGAAATGGTGGTAGGAGGAAGAAGAGTAGCACGTGGGCTGGGCCATGTTCACCTCTACAGGGTCCAGGGTGCAGTGGATGTGGACGTTCCTGATGGGGGCCTGACTCTGACGGTGAAGGGAGGCTTGACAAGTCTGCAGGGCATCATCTGGGGGAGCAAGTGTCCATGAGGTCAGGACCATTGTCGGAAGAGGTCAGAGCTCGGGGCACGAGCCTCATCTAGGGATGAGGTGGGCGGTCCTCTACCTCTCTAGCTGCCATACTTACTTTTCTGACTAATCCAACAGATCATCTTGTCTAAGGCATTCTGGAACCCATGCCACATCTGGGGGTGGGGTGGGGTGGGAGTGAAAGTCAGGCTCTCCACCTCCAGCCCCCACCCTCCTCCCAGCCAAGACCGCTTCCACAAGCAGAGGTGCAGGCTGCAGCTGGCTCCCACCCTCACTGGCCACAGCGGCTGCGACCATCACTGACCACAATTGCCATGTTGATCCCTATGTTGACAAGAATGATGAGGCCCAGCAGCAGGAGCAGGAAGTCCTCGGCATTCTGGGGACTGTCTTGGTATTGATTGCAGCACCCCAGGCTGTCACACCAGAGCTGGTCTTCCATGGTGGGGGGGTCCTAGGGCCACCTGGGCCGTGCCCCCCCCCCACCGGCCCCGACCCACACTGCGCTCATGCCAGGACCTGGGGACATCTACCAGCTGGTGATGGAGCCGGGTCATAATGAGGCAAGTTGGGGGTAGTCACAATGAAGAGGTGGCAGCTCTTTTGTCCACAATGCTGGCCATCTCTGCCCTCAGCATCCACTTGGAGCCCAGGCCCCAGATACCCCAGATTTCAGTCTCTCCATCTCCATGAGGGCTTGCTTAGCCCCACTCCTGATTCCTGGTCTGAAAATATGGTAGCAACCGTCATGAGATAGTCTTCATAGGGTTTGAATATGCACAGAGGATTTCCTTCATCTCATTGTTCTTTCAAGACAGGTGGCTGCTCCCCATCCTATGCCTTCCCTGGGGCCAGCAACTAGGGTAATTGGATGCAAGAAGTGCCCTCTGGGGTCACCGCACCAACCTCTCCTGCCCTGCCCATTCCATTGTCAAGCCCTCTAGCACCTCACCTGTCTGTCGCCCTCCCGGCCTGGCTGGCAGCCCTAGGTAGTTCTTGATGGTCACTGAGCCCACTGGCCCCTCAACTTGAGAGCAGGCCTGCCACCCACCTGGCTGAGGTTGGACCACTCCCAACCAGTTTCTCTCCTTCCCAGCCCACTGATCTCCTGCTGACCCACTTCCTTCAAATTGTAAAATTCTGTCGGAATTAAGAAAACCACATGAAATAGCACAGAAGCACAAAATAGATGTAATTGTCGATAGGACAAAAGGATTCTTTGATTTACACTGGGTTCATCACTGGGGTTCATGAAAGAGGCACCCTGGGGACCTTAAGACAGTTCACGCAATGAACCACTCAGGAGGACCAGAGTCAAGGACAGTGAGCATTTCCCATCAATGTGTCCAGGGAACGGAACTGACTTAAAATGATCGTTAATGTTGAATGTAATCAACAAAAG
>JAQZBX010077887.1:0-14204 GCA_029593785.1 Cabassous unicinctus
TTTTCTAAGTAATGAATCTAAAGGTCACTGATAAAGCAAACAGTGAATGGAAAACAGAAGTTAGAATGAATAAACAAACAGAAGTAGTTAGAAAAATTGAAGCAAAGTTATAACAAAACAGTAAATATTAAATGGAATTAAGTGATGAAAGCATAGAATCAACAAATTACTTGAGGAAGTATTAAATGCAGAAACCAGAAAACATGAAATATTTAAATACTCTATTGCATACCTGTTTGCAAAATGGGCCATGGATCAATTGCTGAGCTAAATTCCAAATGACTGATACACTCTCTGTTATTTGGAAAACAGGATTATTCAGATTTAACAAGGGAAGAATCAGTCAACATTCTTATAAAGAAAATGATGAATCGGAGGATCCTCATTTTGATTAACTCAAAGTTGATACTGAAGACATTCACATACAGTTAAGTTTTAAAACATGGAGCTTACTGTGGTTCAGAATGAAAATAAAATGCTTTCTAGATTGATTATTAATTTTTTATTTTCTCTACATTTGATAGGACAAAAGGGAAATGAAGAACCAATCAATGGAGATAGAATTTATTCTGCTTGGACTGACAGAAGACCTTTGGCTGCAAATTGTGGTTTTCCTCTTTTTCTTTCTCAACTACATGTTAAGCCTGATGGCGAACTTCATCCTCCTCCTCCTCACTTAGCTGGATCCCCGCTTCAAGACTCCAATGTATTTCTTCCTCCGAAATTTCTCCTTCTTGGAAGTTTCATTCACAACGGTCTGCATTCCACGATTCTTGATAACCATTCTTACTGGAGACCAAACTGTTTCCTAAAATACTTGTGTTACTCAATTGTTCTTTTTTATTTCATTAGGAGGTACAGAATTTTACCTTCTGGCTGCCATGTCCTACGACCGCTATGTTGCCATCTGCAAACCACTGCATTACCCGATCATTATGAACAGCAAAGTATGCTACCAACTGGTCCTCAGCTTCTCAATAACTGGATTCCTAATCATCTTACCCCCTTTGGTTTTGGGGCTGAAACTGGATTTCTGTGCCTCCAAAACTATTGATCACTTCCTATGGGACTCCTTCTATGCTGCAGATCTCTTGCACAGATACTGGTCTCATCGAGTTGATGTCTTTTGTCTCAGCCGTGGTAACACTTGTGCTCACGTTGCCGTTACTGGTCCTCTCCTATGCCTACATCCTCAACACCATTCTAAAGTTCCCTTCTGCTCAAAAACGAGCAAAGGCCTTCTCCACCTGTTCCTCACACATGGTTGTCGTCTCTATTACTTATGGGAGTTGTATCTTTATGTATATGAAGACATTATCTAAAGGTGTCGCTGTGCTCAATACCTCTGTTGCTCTTTTACTCAACCCCTTCATTTACACACTAAGGAACCTCAAGGACATGCTTCAAAGGTTTTGTTTTCCTAAAATAAGGGGGTAGAATCTTTACTAGTAGGATAAAGCCCCAGGAGGAGTTCCACATAACTCATATTGGAAAAGTTATTCAGTGAAAATCATCAGAAATCATTTATCCATAAACCAACGTTTGTACAGTATGTAAGAATTCACTCTATGTAACATACTCTCAGGTTATAAATAAAGGAAAGTTTTCAGTGAGCAGGCAATATAGAATAATCAAGCATAATTAGTGAAAGACTGAATCCTTTACCCTAAATAGAGAACAAGAAAATGATGTACCCTCTCTTCAATGAGTAGGAAAAGAAAGCCTAAATGTTGGCAAAGCAAAAGTAAACTGTATTTATTTTAGGTTATTTGATTGGTTATGTAAAAACCACTTCTAAATTAATAAAATTTTTAGAATGAATTAATAAATTTAGGAGGTGACAGGGTTCAAAATAAAAATAAAATTCAACTTTATCTCTACATACTAGCAATTAATATAAAATGAAATAGAAAGATTTAAAATCCATCAAAATATAAGGTATATGAATTTTTTTCTGACAGAGAATGGTTTTAAATGAAAATGTTTAAAATTCTATCCTTATAATTAAAATATTACTTAGAGTATTCATGGAATATCTAGATATATGCAAGATGTACCACGCTTACGGATTCAAAGATTCAATACTTTTAAGGCATTAGTTCTCTCACGGATGATCTGCAGATTAAATGCAATTCCAATCTGTGTCCAATTTGTCAATAACTGTGGAAAGTCTGAAGGCTTGTCTTACTTACACAGTCTTGTACTTTTGCTAATTATAGGAAACATAAGTAACCTACATGAGCAAAAGTGTTTTTTATTGATACTCACTCAAGATTAACTGCCAGAGTAACCTTTCAGCATCTCTCTCCTGAAGGAGATTCAATCATAGTTGATGGAAAAATTCTTGTTTTTTTGGTTGTCAAATTACAAGGAAAAAAACCCACAATTGTATGACATAATTTTCCCTGATATAAATGAAAAAAATGCTATGACATGAAAAAAGCTAAAGATTTCATTGATAATGAACTACAATTTATTATTTTTTATATATCATTCCTTTGATGTTATATATAAGAAATGTTCACCTAACTCAAGTTCACAAGAATTTTATCATATTTTCTTCTAAAAGTTTTATGGTTTTAAGGTTTGCAATTTAAGTCTATGATCCATTTTGATTTGATTTTCCATATGGTGTGAAATCCAAATTGAAATTAATTGTACTGTATGTTGATATCCAAATTTTTCAGTGCTATTTGCTGAGAAAAAACAAACATACAAACCTGTCCTTTATCTATTAAATGACTTCAGCAGAACTTTGAAATGAAAAACAGTTGAGAAAATCAATGAAGACAAGAGCTATTTCCTTACAAAAATCCGTAAACAGTATAAATCTCTAGCCAAGATGAAAAAGGAAAATTGAGAAGGCAGATATTACTGATTTCAAAATTGAGAAAGTAGATTTCACTACAGGTCCCAGTTCTTACAGGAAGAGTAAGGACACACTATGAACAATATTTTTTAAAATTTATTTTTCTTCCTTCTATATTATATTAACCTTTATTATTATTATTAAAGAAGCTGTAGATTACATAAATATTGCATCAAAAATATAAAGAATTCCCATATACCTCACCTCCTCCCCCTCCCCCACTTTTCTCCATTAACAGCACTTTTTCATTAGTGTGGTACATTTGTTACAATTGATGAACACATATTGAAGTATTGCAACTAACCATGGTCTATAGTTCACATTATGGTTTACACTTTGCACCATGCAATTTTATAAGTTTTAACAAAATGTATAATGGCCTGGATCCCTCATTGCAATATCATGCAGAACAATTCCAATGTCCCAAAAATGCCCCATATTTCACCTATTCTTCCCTTTCCATTATTTCAGAACAATTAGTGACCACTGTCTTTATATCAATAATACAAATTCTTCCAACACTAAAATAATAATAAGTCTGTGTTAGTCTACAGTTGTATTCCCTCTTTATGACTCTTCATTCCTCAATCTTGAGGATTTGGGGATGGTGATGCCCATTCTGCTTCCAATTGAGAGGGGGCTTAGATCGCATGGACCAGATGGGTTGCAGTTGTAGATATTCTGTTTTATGAGATGAGCATTGTCCATCATTATTCTATTGTTACTTGTTCTGAATGAGTCCAATAAATTGGAGGGTTGGTTTTGGCTGCAACTTTGCGGAGATTCAGGGTTCAACCAGCATATGAACAACCAGCTTTAAGTCTTTGGGACATATATTTAATGGGTATATTGCCAATTATAGGTTCAAATAAATGGGGCATAAGAACCATGTGTAGGAAAATTATAAATGGCCCAACTCTGATACATGAGGAGACTAGGTTTTCTTTTTTTAAATTTTAAAAAATTTATTGTAGTATATCATTCATACATGAACATACATAAACTATAAGTGTTCAGTAAACATCGTGAACTTACAAAACAAACATGCATAACATCATACAGGGCTCCCGCACATCACCACCCCCCAAAAACACCCTGCATTGTTGTGAAACATTTGTTAACAAATCATGAAAGAGAATCATCAAAGCAATACTACTAACTGTAGTCCGTATCTTCCTCCCCTATGCATTTTTTAAAGGATTTATTTATTTATTTTTCTTCATTTTTTCCCCCAACCCCACATTTTTGCTGTTTCTGTGTCCATTCACTGGGTGACTCTGTGTTCATTTCCTGCCCTCTGTTCTCATCCTTCTCCTCCTGTATTCACTGGATTCAATCCTCAGAAACTCTGATATAAGAGAGAGACGTACTACCGCCTGCGCCACCTAAGTTCCTGGTTTTTTGGCATGTCTTTCATTGGCTCTCCCTTGTGTCATGCTCCAGTTATGTCATCATCTTGCTGTGTGGCTCATGGCTCACGGGTCCTGGCGGCTCACCTGCTCGTGGGGCCTGGCGGCTCACCTGCTTGTGGGGCCTAGCAGCATACCTACCCATGGGCCCTGGTGACAAACCCACTTGCGGGACCTGGCAGTGCACCACACATGGGGCCTGACGGCTCACCTGCTCATGGGGCCTGGTGGTGCACCATGCATGGGGCCTGATGGCTCACCTACTCACGGGGCCTGGTGATGCACCCACGCACAGAGCCTGGTGGCCCACACACCTTCTATATTTTTCTTTTTTAAAATTTTTACCCGGAGACCAGGAGGTCCTGGGGATCGAACCCAGGTCCCTCCATATGGGAGACAGATGCCCAACCACCCGAGCCACATCCGTCTCCCTGTTATATCTCTTAAGGTTGACCAATGATACCTAAAGTTACAGTCTTTTCCCATACAGGATGGTCATATAATAAATCAGGCTTGGTTTATCACCACCATTCCAAAAAACAGACCTAGGGAGAAAAACTAGGTCTGGGGACACATGCATGGTTTCTAATATCGTGAATGTTTATCCTACTCTGATTATCACAGAATCAGGATAGTGAGAATATTCACATAGGTTTTCATAGTTTCAAAGATAAAGCCCACTGACATGTTGACAAATTCCTGGGGTTATCTGCCCTGCCTATAGTGTCAGATGCCTCTAGAGCCTCAGGATCACCCTTGTGTGAGGCACTGTTTACTGAAGCAGTCAGTGAGGACCCCCTAAGATGTGCATAAGTGTAACCTCTGAAATGATATCCCCACTCTCTTTGAAATCTCTTAGTTATAAAATCTCATTTGTATTTAATATTCCTCCCTATTTGTCTAGGATTTCTTGCAAATGCATTGTTAGTTGTCACTTGGTAATAATCTCTAAGTGCTAGGAAGGCTCAGCCTTGGGAGTCATGTCCCACATCGGCGGGAAGGTAACAATTTTATATGCTGAGTTTGGTTTACAGAGAGTCCATATATAAGCAGCAGGGATGATTTCAGAAGTTAACTCTTAGGCAATACATAACATAAGGCTAAGTTTCAATTTCACAAGAAAAAGTTTCATAAGTACAAGCATCAATATCAAGGTCCTGGCATATTGGTCTGTCCTCCTTTGCTAGGAACTGCCAATGAATTCTAAGGATTCCTGCCACTGTATTATAGAATGTAGCTGGACTCCTCAGGATGAGGATTCAATATTTTTTTGGTTATTATGAGGGTCTCTTCCCACTGAAACAGCACCCTATGTCCACTTGAACACATTAATATTCCATGAGGCATGCCCCAGGTGCACATCTCCCCATGCAGCCCTCCCCACCAACACCCTGCACCAGTCCTCCTTTACCACAGAAGCACTCTTCTGCAATCCAAAACCTCCCCAAAAGCAAAGCCAAAAATAAAAAATTAAGAGAAAATACAAAATATGAAAAATAAAATATAAAATAATACATATATAAAACAAATGAAAAAAACTTTTGCATTTGGTTTTTCATTCCTGTAAGATCTGTTATCTTTTATATACAGTTACAAATTCTTCTGTATGTTCCCTCAGAGTCTTATTTTTTTCCCCTTATTTTTAAAGAAACTTTAGGTAACAGAAATGTCACATAGAAAATATAGTGGATTCTCATATACACTACCACTTCCCCCTCTCACATTTTCCCCTATTAACATCTTACATAAGTAGGTAATTTTTGCTACAGTTGATGAACAAATATTGAAACATTTCCACTAACCATGGTCAATGGTTTATATTTTGTGCTGTACAATTTTATAAGTTCTAATAAAATACATAATAGTCTGTATCCATCATTGCAAGGTAAGCAAAACAATTCCAATTCCCTAAAAATGATCCCGTGCTCCATCCATTCTTTCTACCTTTCCTCTTGGAAATCATGGTAACCACTAGGTTGCAATTTTTGAAGACTTGGTTTCATAGTTACATGCATTAATACTGAGGGTTTGACATATTGGTCCATCTTCTTTGATCAGGCACTGCCTATGTTCTCAAGGGACTGTTGCCAGTCTATTTGAGAACCTAGCAGGGCTCCCCAGGATGGGAGTTTAATATTTTCTTGTTCATTGTTTGGGTCACCATCCAATGAGAGAAAACCCTAAAACAAGATGAACATTTTCATATTCCATAGAAACATGCCCAAGGTGTGCCCTTGCCCACATATACCCCCAACCCCAATGCTCTGCACCAATCACCCTCCCCTGTGGTATTTTCTAAAGGAACATTCTCATCATTGTGGTTTTAACACAGAGCTGCCAAGTCCCCAGAGTTCACCTGTTCCTTCCTCAAGCACTACCCCCAGTTCCATGGATAATCCAACCCAACACCCCCCTTCCTACTCACCCTCACATTCAAGCACTGTTGACCCAACTCACATCCCTGCACCACTGTCAACCCCATCCACTTCCAAACTACTTCTTTCCACTTTATTATTGGTTTTTCCCAATGAGCACTGGCTCACTCCTCTCTACTCCCTTTCTGTCTCCTGACAACCTATCTTCCATACTCTAACTCCATGAGTCTAGTCAATTTGCTTAATTCATACCAGTAAGGTCATGTAATCTTTGTCCTTTAGTGACTGGCGTATATCATTCAGCAATAGGTCTTCAAGTTTTATCCATATTATTGCATTTATCAATATATCATTCTTTCCTACAACTGAGTAATATTCCATTTTATGGATATACCGACAAGCACCATCTGCTGGCCAGTCTGGAAATTGCATGGAGGAAAATAACTGTTTTTCAGTCTCAATGAAAATTGCATGGAGGAAAACAACTATTAGTAGCAGTGGTACTAATAGCAGACAAAACAGATTTTAAAAGCAAAACTGTTATAAGAGATGAAGAGAGTCATTATATTTTAATAAAAGGTGCAATTTGCCAAAAAGAAATAACTGTACTAAATGTTTGTACACTTAACCTCAGTGCCCCAAGATACATGAGGAACACACTGGCAAAAGTGAAGGGAGAACTAGACATCTACAATAATAGTTGAATACTTCAATATACTACTCTCAGTTTTAGATAGACCATCTGGACAGAGGATAAATAAAGAAGCAGAGACTTTGAATACTATGAAAAATGAACTAGATCATCTATAGAGCACTTCACCCCAAAACAGCAGAATATGCATTCTTTTCAAGTGCTCATGGATGCTTCCACAGGACAGAACATAAAATGGTCACAAGACAAGACAAAAAATTTAAAAAGACTGAAATTATACAAAACACTTGCTCTGATCATAACAGAATGATGCTGGAAATCAATAATGGATGGGAAAAGGGAAAATTCATGAATATGCATAGATTAAACAATACACTCAAATAATCAGTGGGTCACAGAAAAAATTGTAAGAAAATTCATCAAATATCTTGAGAAAAATGAAAATGAGAACACAGCATATAAAAACCCATGGTACACAACAAAATCAGTGCCAGAGGATATTTATAGCCCCTGATGTTAACACTGAAAAAGGAGAAAAGCTGAAATTGAAGATCTAACTGCACACTTGGAGGTACTAGAAAAAGAACAGGAAACTAATCCCAAACCAAGCCAAAGCCAAGAAATAGTAAAGATTAGAGTAGAAATAAATGAAATTGAGAACAAAAGTTAATAGAGATAATCAACAAGGTCAAAATTGGTTCTTTGAGATCAACAAAATTGACACACCCTTAGCTAGACTGACAAAGCAAAAAAGAGAGAAGACACAAATAAATAAAATAAGAAATGAGAGGGGAGACAGTACCACTGACCCTGCAGAAATAAGGGAGATAATAAGAGGATACTATGAACAACTGTACAAACAACTAGACAATGTAAAGGAGATGGACAGATTCCTAGAAACACACAACCTACACTGATTCTTGAAAAAATGGAAAAACTCAACAAAACAATGGCAAGTGAAGAGATTGAAATAGTCATATAAAACTTCCCAAAGATGAATCTTCTGGGACCAGATGGCTTCACAGGTGAATTTTACCCATCATTCAAAGATGATGTAATATCAATCTTACTCAAGCACTTCTAAAAATTCATTCTATGAAGCCAACATCACCCTAAGAGCAAAACTAGATAAAGATACTGCAAAAAGAGAAAATTAAAGATGAATATCTCCTATGAATATAGACACAAAAATCCTCAACAAAATAATTGCAAACAGAATCCAAATGCACATTAAAAGAATTATGCACCACAATCTAGTGGGTTTTATCCCAGGTATGCAAGGGTGGTTCAATACAAGCAAATAAATTAGTGTAATAAACCACATTGATAAATTGAAGAAGAAAAATCACATGATCCTCTTAATGGATGCAGAAAGGGCATTTGACAAAATATAGCACTGTTTCTTGAAAAAAACAATACAAAGGATAGGAATATAAGGAAGCTTTCTCAATATGGTAAAGTTTGTATAAGGAAAACCTGCAGCTAGTATTGTACTCTACAGTGAAAGAATGAAACCTTTTCCACTGGGATAAGAAAAAGACAAGACTGCCCTATGTCACAACTGTTATTAAATATAGTGCTAGAAGTTCTAACTAGAAAAATTAAGCTAGATAAAGAAAAAAAAGGCACTCATATAGAAAATGGATTAGTAAAACATTCACTATTCACTGATGATATGATTTTATATCCTATATCTAGAAAATCCTAAAAAATTTCACAACAAAACTATTAGAATTAATAGACAGGTTCAGCAAAGAGGTGGGATACAAGAGTAATATATAAAAATCAAGAATGTTTCTATATACTACTGAAGTGAAATCTGAAGTGGAAATTAGAAAAAAAATTCCATTTATAATAATGCATAAAAGAATTACAAATTTAAGAATAAACTTAACCAAAGACATCAAGGACCTGTATTCAGAAAACTACAGAACATTGCTAAAAAAACGAAGAAGACAAATAAATGGAAGGACATTCTGTGCTCATGGATTGGAGGACTAAATATCGTTCAAATGTCAATTCTTCCCAAACTGATTCACAGATTCAACACAATCCCCATAAAAATCCCAACAGCCTTTTCTGAGAAATGGAAATGGCACTTATCAAATGTATTTGGAAGGGTAAGGGGTCCTAAATAATAAAAAATGTCTTAAAAAAATAATGTAGTTGGAGGACTCTTACTTCCTGACTTTAAAGCAATTACTTAGCTACAGTGGTAAAAATAGTATGGTACTGGATAAAGACATACAGATTGACCAATGAAACCAATCAAGAACTCAGAAATAGACCCTCACATCTACAGTCAATTGATTTTTGACCAAGATGTCAAGCTCTTGCAGCTGGACCAGAATTGTCTCTTCAATAAATGGTGCTGGGACAACAGGATAGCCATATCCAAAGGAAGAGAAAGGACCCTTATTTAATACCTTATACAAAAATTAACTCAAATGGATCAAGGACCTAAATATAAAAGAGACTGTCATGGAACTCTTCAAAGAAAGTGTAGGAAAACATCTTCAAAGTCTTGTGGTAGGTAGTAATTTCTTAAACCTTATATCCAAAGCAGAAACACACACACAAAAAAACAGATGAACGGGACCTCCTCAAAGTTAAACACTTTTGCACCTCAATGGACTTTGTCAAAAGGGTAAAAAGGCAGCCAACTCAATAGGAGAAAATATTTGGCAATCAAAATTCTGATGAGAGTTCAATATCCATGATATCTAAAGAGATCATACAACTCAACACTAAAAATATGAACTATCTGAATAAAAAATAGGCAAAAGACTTGAAAAGACAATTGTCCAAAGAAGAAATACAAATGGTGAAGAAACATATGAAAAAAATGTTCAACATCCCTAGTGATAAGAGAAATGCAAATCAAAAATACAATGAAATATCATTTCACACCTATTAGGCTGGCCACTATTAAAAAGTCAGAAAACTATAAATCTTGGAAAGGATGTGGAGAGATAGGAATGCTTATTCACTGTTGGTGGGAAGATAGAATGGTACAGCTACTGTGGAGGGCTGTTTGGCAGTTCTTAAGGAAGTTGAATATCAACCTGCTGTGGGACCCAGCAATACCATTACTAGGTATACCCAGAAGAACTGAGAGCAGTAACACAAATAGACATTTGAATACCGATGTTCAAAAAGGCGTTATTCATGATTGCCAAAAATTGGAATCAAGTGCGGTGTCCATCAACTGACGAGTGAATAAACAAGTTGTGGAGTATACACACGATGGAATATTATGCAGCAGTAAGAAGAAATGAAGTTGTGAAGCATATGACAACATGGCTGTACCTGGAGGACATTATGATGAGTGAAGCAAGACAGGCACAAAAGGACAAATACTGTATGATTGTGCTATTATGAACTAAATATATTGGGTAAACTTGTGGAGTTAATAATTAGTATTTGGCCATCAGAAAATTGAATGAGGGTAGAGAGTAGAAATGTAAGGGTTCATCTGTGCAGAACTGGTGTAAAGGTTGTTTATAAACCTTTGAACTGAATAGAAATGGTGAAACATATCATAGTGTTTGTAACTCGCAGAGCTATTATATGGGTATGACAGTGGTTGAAAGCAAGAATCTAAAGTCATTTATATTACTAGAAGAAAAGCTAAAACGTGTTCCATGGGATTGAATAATATAGTGAAACCTCACATAAAATATGAATTTAAGTGATTTGCATATATAAGAATATTTTTAGAAAATATAAATACAAATATACTAGAAAGAAGGAAACAGAATAGTAGCTATGTACAGCAGGGGAAGCATAGAGAGATTGAGAAGTGATGAGTTTTTGTTTGTTAATTGTTATTTTTATTATTGGAATAATGAAAATGCTCTAAAATGATTGAGGTAATGAATTCATTACTGTGTGATTATACAGAATACCATTGATTGTATATTTGGATGGGTGTATGCCTCATAAATATGTATCAGTAATATTGGAATGTTTTAAAAAACACAATCAGAGGCTATTAACATGATTAGAATAGCTACTATTAAAAATAATAATAAGTATTGAAGAGGATATGGAGAAATAGGAATACTTGTTCATTGTTGGTGACTATGTGATAGCCCCTGTGGAATAGTTTGGTGATTCCTCAGAAAGTTAAGTATAGAATTATTATATGACCTGGCAATCCTACTTCTGGAACATTCCCAAAGGAACTGAAAGCAGGGATGTGAACAGATATTTTCACACAATATTTATAGTAGCATATTTCCCAATAGCTAAAAGATAAAAAAAATCTCATGTTCATCAACAGATGAATGGATCAACAAAATGCAGTATAAACATGCAATGGAATATTATTTAGCAGTGAGAAGGAATGAAGTTCTGAAACTTGCTACAAAATGGATGCTTCTTAAAAATATCATGTTGATTGAAATAGCCCAGATGCAAAGTAACACATATTGTGTGATCTCACTGTAATTAGAAAAAGCAAATTCATTAAGTCAGAAATTAGTGTACAAGTTAACAGAGACTGTGTGGAGTAAGGAAGGGGGAGTTAATGCCTAATTGGTGTAGAACTTCTGTTTGGGGTGATAAAACATTTATGATAATGGGTAGTGATGATAGTAGAACAACATTGTGTATGTAATTAACAACATGGCATTATATATTTGAATGTGGTTTAAAGGGGATATATTAGTACAATAAAATTTTAAAAAGCATAGAATGTACAGAACAAATTGTGAAAACTAATGTAAACTTTGGACTCTAGTTCATAGAACAATTATATTATCATTTCATCAATTGTAACAAATTTGCCACACTAAAGCAAAGTATTAATAATGAGTGGGGGAGCCTATGAGAAGTCTATATTTTGTACATAAATTAAAACTCTTCTAATAAAAATAATTATTAAACACTGTAAAATGTTGAAGAATCATACAATATAATTAAAAATGGTTCATAGCATAAAAAAAGAGGGTAAGGCAATTTTATGTGGAGACAAGACACTATTGAGTAGGAAGATTTGGGAAAAGTAGGTTATATTGAAATTAAAATAAAATAATTGAGGTAAAAATTAATTGTATAGCTTAAATAGATGATTGGCACATTTGAGGAAATATTGAGCCCACAGTAAAATACTTTTCAAAAAAAATTTCCAAACAGTGTAGAAAGACAAAATAATAGAAATATGAAAGAGTTCATATTTTGTTTTTGCTGCAAACACATTACAATATTATCAACTGTAGTCCATAAATTACATTAGTAATATGTTTCTCACAGACCCCCACAATATTAACACCCTGTAGTAGAAGAACATTCCTGTTTACATATTATCTGCCACAATCCTCATCTACTGTCAAAATCATTGTTATACATTCCTAATAATATTCTTCCATTGTACACCAAATAACATTTATCTTCCTAGACTTCTCATTTCAGTAACAATCACATCAACAATCAAAAGAGTTTGTTACATTCATTATAATGTGTTACCATCAAGTCTAACCATTACTATATATTTACATTTGACTTTATTAAACATTCTATATATATCTGGGAGATGAATTTTCAACAAAAATTTTGTGGAAAAAAATTTAATAATGTGCTCAAATAGTGAGACAATAATAATTAAGTTAGACTCAAGGCAAAATTATTATTTGAGAATTGGGGTTTAAAGACATTTTAGTAGAAAACATAGCTAAGCAAATCAGTTCTTCAAAAACACCATTAAATGAGGGAATATATAAGCCACAAATTGAAAGACATTAATTGCAGACAGAAATGTTAGCATGTGCTTTAAGTAAAAAATGTCCTCTGAAACCAAAAGGAATGGACAAATAACCTACTGAAATTGGGCTGAAACAATTAAACTTGAGTTTCAACCTCATTGCTACTGTGGAAAATGCAATTAACATCACTGTGAAGAAAGTCACTTCAGAGAACTCAAATCTGCACCTGCCTCACATGGATATCAGACAGATGAGATGAAAAGTGTAAAAACATGTACTATATTTTAATTGAAGAAATAACAAATTGGGAACAATTACCAAACCAGAAAAGAGGGAAAAATAGAGATCCAGTGAAGTAAGTATGGCACTTGGGCCCCATTTTTCCTTTGGGAATTGCTCATTCAGAAACAATGACTGAGAAAGGGAAAAAGTGATCAGTGTTTTTGGCTGCTTCATGGGTCCAGAGAGACAGGGATTGTAGCCTACGGCCCATCACAGGAGCCTTGGTGAACACCTCCAGCTCTGAGTGGAGAACGTGTAGAAGGCCGACTGACAGGTTCAGCTTCAAAACTTCTCAACACATCATTCTAAACTGAAATGATCTTAAGAGACTCAAATATGGATGAATGAAAATTTAATAACTCTAGAGGAAATATAATCATCTTAGGCCACATTTATATAAATATAAATAAAATAAAAATGTGTGTATGTGCATATGTGGTTGTGAACACACCTCAGCTCACTGCCAGGACCTGGAAATAGTGATCCCAGTAACAATGAGTACACAAACATATATAACATGTAGATTTTGGCTTTGAACAAAATCCTTCTCCACTATCAAGAAGCAGGATTCCTTGCAGAAATGGTCAATTTCCAGATTGTTTAAGGGAAAGTACAAGATGAGCCTGAAAAACTTTGTGGTGTGAGCACATAATATATTCAATCAGCAACATGGCAAAAAAAAAAAACAAAGGGCCTTGCCATCTGCAAAGAAAAAGTTTACTTATAGATTAAAGAACAATGAATTTGAATGCCAAAATAATATTATTAGAATCATAAGTGACTAATCAATATCACTTCCATATGAGTTTTTGACTAATAAAAGGATTTCATTAAATCTTTTATGCCTAGTTTTTCAAAATCACCTTGATAATTACATTAAAGAAATTATTTAATGTGGTCTGCACAATCACA
>JAQZBX010077888.1:0-14203 GCA_029593785.1 Cabassous unicinctus
ACACAAGGAAAAAAAAAAAAACAAACACAAAAAAGCAACAACAAAAAGTCAGCGCCTGAGGAATTCACGTGCCCGTGCAGTCCTCGCACGTGAGAGCTTTCAGGGCCATCAGTTTGCCGATTAATACCTTATTTGCGCTGGTGATGTTTGGAGTGGCCATTTTTAAGAAGCCCAGCGCCTAAGGGCTCAGGCTTTCTCACCGTCTTATTCCTAAGGCTTTCGCAGCATCACAGGGACACTGCCTGTTAATCAGAGAGCACGACAGTGGCTTTCCGGCTCTTTCAGCCCTGATGCTGTTTCAGACCTGGGCTGGGCACTGATCAATACCTAATCAACCCTCAGGCTGCGGTTCACTAAATCACCGTTTTGGAGGCACGCGTCCAGTGCTGTCCCCAGTGCCATCCCAGCCCGCGGAGGCGCTGCCGGGAGAGCGCCTGCCCTTGCCCTGCAAGTCACAGGACCCTGAAGCGGCCCAGCTGGTCCCTGCGGGTATTTCCTGTTTCTCTGGCCCCCTCCCCTCAACCACACACCCTTTCCTTTAGGTGGTTGTGGAAGGTTCTCTTTTACTACTAAGCAGGTAAGTAAAGCACTAGTGACTTCCAACATCTATAATAATTAATCCCAAACATGAGTAAATCCCACGTCAAGTTCAATCAATGAAAACCTGAAAACCTCATAAAGATGCCGGACGGAACGTGGGTGATTGAGTGGCAAGGTTGTGCAGAGGCTGACATCACAGCCCTTGGCCTCAGCGCTGAGAACATGGCTAGAAGGAACAGTTCAGACCCCCGAGCCACAAGGCCAGTAACGAGTCGAGGCGATATCCCAGGAGAAGCCGAATATGAGAGGATGAGTCAGTGCTGTTCCTACAACTGCAAACGCATTCCGGCCCTCGTGGCCTCTGTCTCGGCCCCTCAGCCTGGAACTTCTGCCCCCAGTTACCCACGCTTTATGCATGCTTAGCTGTCACCGTGGCGGGGAAGACTTCACCCTACGTAAAGTTGTAGTGCCCACCCCGCTGCTGCTATTTTCACTCTGTTCTATTTTTCTTCAAAGGAGTTACCACCACCTGCCACATGGTGTATTTATTTATTTGTGTGATATTATTTGCTTCACTCATCTAAGTGCAACCTCCAGGAAGCAGGGACTTTCTCTTGTTCTCCACTGTATCTCAGGGTGTGGGCAGTGCCTGACACATAGTAGGACACGATAAATCTGTGCTGGTGGATTGAATGAATGAACGAATCCTATAGAAGCTTGGTGGTGTGTGGGGGGACGAGTGGTTACGAACCATGTGGTGAGGTTTGGGCTGGGCCTTGAAGGGACAATAACCAGAAAGTCTGCTTGTCTTACAGGTTTCAAGTGAGATAACATCTCAGACACGCCTTCATGGGGCCTCTAGGATGATGCGGTCCTCTGCACTGTGTTCCCAGAGCTCTCCATGCTCTCCCTATGGCAGCACTTACCCTGACTGCTCCAGTAGAATACTAGCTCAGGAGACGCGGCAGTTACATACCCAGCCAGAGCACAGGTCCTGCCACAGAAAGCTCATGAAATGGAGTGAAAGTCAGGTGTGGACCAAACTTTGGAGAGTCAGCGCTGAGACATGGAGTTTGGACTTTGATCAGGGAGATGCCGTTAGCAAAGCCAATAGGAATATGTTGTACATGATGAAGCAAATGACAAAGGGATTAGTCAGAGCCATAAATTAGAACCGGATTGCAATGGTCTAGGCACAAATTAATAAGGCCCTGGACCAGGTGGTGACAATGCAAATGGCCATAAAGGACAGATATCGCCCAAGGTCTTAGCGATAATCCAAGGTTAGGAACGAGGGAGTGGAGCAGTCATAGATGACTGCATGTTTCAAGCCTGGGTGAGGGCAGTCACTCTAACCCATGCTTCAAGTCGTAAGGTTCTTAAGGTTCTTTTTTTTCTTTTTTTTTTTTTAAAGAGCTTAGATTACATAAATGTTAAGCAAAAATTACAGGGATTCCCACACCTCCCACAACCTCCCACATAAACATCCTTCATTAGTGTGGCACATCCCCTGCAATGGATACACACATCCTGGGGCTTTGCCACTAAGCATGGACCATAGTTCCCATTGTAGACCACACTCTCTCCCACACAGTTCTGCATGCTATATGCTGATGTAAAATGGCCTATATCTGTCATTGCAATGTCACTCAGGATAGTTCCCAAGTCCCAAAAAAGCCCCTGTAAGGTTCTTAAGAAAAGAATATTTGGCAAGCTTTTCACTGTGGTGGCATTATTTCTCTATTTTGGCAATATTAAACAGTAGAAACTGTCAGGGTTCTTTTACATAGCCTATACTCTCTCTCTCTATATATATATATACTCTATTTTCTAATTGTAACCATGAGAAGTTAATTTCTAGGACATGAAGGTAAAAATAATGAAATAATAAATTTCACTAAATTCTTTTTTGGAAATATCAGAATTCAGCGCTGACTGAAGATCTCTCAAAACAGATAAGGCAAACAGGATTATGTCTCCTGAGAAGCATCTAAGGCTACATGTGGGTGCTTACTTTGGTTAGTTACACTCCTCAGCTTCAATCATGGATGGCTGTCCAGGGGCTCAGTGACGTCTTCTTGATTTGCTCTCCCTTTCTCTTTTCCTTGCCGCTGCTTTTTTCCTTTTTGATTCAGTTCTTAGACTGCTCTTCATGTGGTAGTCCTCTCAATCATCACAGTAGAAGGTCTCTGTGATGGTTAATCATATGTGTCAACTTGGCTAGGTTATGGAGTACAGTTGTTTGGTCAAATATTGGCCTAGTTGTTACTGTGGAGGTAGTTCATAGATGAGATTAGCATCTATAATCAGTTGACATTAAGTAAAGGAGATTTATTGCCCTCCATAATATGGGTGGACCTCATCCAATTAGTTGGAGGGCTTCACAGCAACCAGCTAGGGTTCCAGAAATCAGAAGAAATTCTCTCAAAACTATAGCCTCTACTCTTGCCTGATTTCCAGCATAAAGAAATTGGACTCAAGAATTTAGTGTCACCCTCACTGGAATTTCCAGCCTCCAGCCTGCCCTATGAATTCAGACTTGCCAGCCCAATTCCCATGAGCCAATTCCTCATAATAAATCCTACACACACACACACACACACACACACACACACACACACACACACACACACACATATTCAAATAGCCTGTAGATTCTGTTTCCCTGGAGAACCCTGACTGATACAGCCTCTTTCTCAAATGTTTAATCAAATGCCCCCCAAATAGAACATCTCTGGCTTTTGTTACATCAAATGGGCTTCTTTAAATCAATCACTGTGGTTAAAGGAGTGATAACTGACCAGGGGTGGGTCATGTGCCCATGGATGGGACCAGGAGTTGGGTCAATCACATCCGAACTCCATGGCCCTTAGAGAGGAAGAATGGTTTTCCCAGAGGCAAATCAGGGTGCTGTTAACAAAGAGAGAAAACAGATGTTGGGCACACAGCCCTGGCAGCAAGGAGAGGTGGATTTCCTCTGAGGAAGCATGCTGGTTGGAGCTGGGACTGGAGCATGTCCAGGAAATGAGGCATCTCTAAGGAGCCTGCTCCACCGCTCTTCCTTCTTCACGCCTTGCTGGGTAACCTTTCTATTCTTTCTGAAAGATTTCATTAGCTGAAGGATAGTTTCGCTTTCTCATCACTTGAGCTTGTCCTGGCCCCACTCAATCAATGGCATCTCTCCTCGCACTCTTTCAGCTTCTTCACTGCCTGCTCTTTGCCTTCTCTGCTTCCTAATTCCAAATTCCTAAGAGAGGAAGCTGCCCTCTCAGTCCATCTTACGTCTGTGTCAGCCGTGTTGGGCCTCAGGCTAGACCCTGCAGTCTGTGGATCACCTAATCCTTGCTCTAATCAGCATTAGTGGGGTAGGAAAACAAACAGAAGCAAACAAAGCGCTTTCTTCACCCCCTAGGCTGGGTCACAGGCAGGGGAGTTTCCTTCAGAAGAGTGTTGGAAGGACAGATGAGCTTACATAACCTCTCATAAGTGAAGTACGCTATCAACTCCGTCCCTCTAGTAACTTTACTTTTCCACTCTCCAAATCATTTACTTCAAACCATCCAGTACCCTCTCATCACCCATTCTTACTGGAAAAATAGGTGCTCCCATCTCCAAAGCACCAACCCGTCTGCACTGCTCCACGTTCCTAATCTAAGGCCAAACTTCCCTCCAACCATTATCAGTTTCTTAAAATATATTACATATTTCTTTATGTATTTATTTTCTGGTCTTTCTACAAGAAAATAAGCTCCTTGAGACAAGGACATTGTCTGTTTTACTTAAAACTATTGCCAGCATCTAGATCAGTGCTTGCCATGTAGTAAGCCCTCACTATTTGTGCTCTGTTTGACTAATCTGAGTGTTGCTCAATAAATACTACTACTTTTTCCCTTATTCCCTTCTTTTAACTTTATTCAGCATTTATTTGGGAATGATTCTGTTTATACGACTTTTCCTGTAAACAAAACACAGATGTAAATCTATTCTGGTAGAACAGTATCCTTACTTTGTTTTTCTAGAAGATCAGGAACATATTGATGTGTATGTATTTTCTAAAAAGAGGAAAATATTTTCCAAATGTATTTTTCAAGATTCACTTAGCTTGATCTATCAATAAGTCCAGAATGCCTTCAAGTTGACTGAGCTTTATTCTGCACATTGCAAGAATAAAAAAAGAAATTGAAATGCTTTACCAGCTTACAATCTAGGAAAATAACCAAAGATGCATGTACAAGGCTGCTTATTACACCTTGGTTTATAAAAGGGAAAAATTGAAGTAACCCAAATGTTCTTTAAAAAAATTAGTAAAAAAAAATTGTCACTGGGTCAGAAGGGCATTTAGTGCAGCATTTTTGTGGCAGCAGAAGAGTAGGAAGAACCCAAATGTCCATGAAGAGTCAACTGTTTGAATAAAGAATAGACTAGGGTCATATCTACAGTGAGTGTGCTACAACTGCGATGGGAAAGATATATTGTTAAATGAGGAAATCAATGTGCATAGAATGTATGCAATATGCTACCTTTATGTAACAAAGTGGGGCAATGCAAAAATATATAAACACCCACATTTGCCTATTTTAAAAATGCCAAGATAAACCAAAAGCTAGTAACAATGGTTACTGGTAAGCAAGAAAGGGAATAGGGTAAGGGGATAGGGAAGGAAGTTAAAGTTCCTTAATATTTTTTCAGAGTTGACTTTGGAAATATTTAAATGTATTAGATGAATCTGAAAAAAATAAATTAAAACCTAAAAGGCAATCCCTAAAATTAGAAAGCTAGATGAAAATAATAAACTTAACTGTGTTTTGAGCTGGTGGCTTAACCACTCAGAAAAGTAATTTTGAAGTCATTTTAATATAGCAACTTTGCTATATGTCATTTGCTATATGTCACTCAGGGGATCTTGTGGCAGCTTGATTATGTACCTCAAAAAAACATGTTCTTAACCTTAACCCACTGCTGTGGGTGTGAACCATTGTAAATAGGATCTTTTGAAGCGGTTATATTTACTAAGGTGTGGCCGCTTGAACAGTGTGAGCCATAATCCTATTATTGGACGCCTTATAGAGAGAAAGCCATGGGGAGTGGCTGGAAGCCAGAGGTCAATGGGACCTGAAAGAGGAAGGAAGGGATATCACCATGTGACAGGAAACCCACAGAACCCAGGGATGGCTGGCCAGCCAGAAGCTACGATCCAGGAGGAAGCTTTCTAGTCACTGAGATTATGAGCCAATAAAAATCTATTGTTTAAGCCAACCCATTGTGTGATAGCTGTCATAGCAGCCTAGAAACTAAGATGTATTCTAAGGACAAAAGCAATGCAAAAAAGTCCAAACTCTTCTCAGTAATCATAATATCAACATTAAAATATTGTTATTCTGAAACTATTATAAGTTAAAGCAAATAAATAATTATATAATCCCATTTAGAAACCAAGCTTTCAGTAAAAGAGGGAAAAGACAAAAAAATACAAAATCAAATATGTTAAGTAAAACTCCTGTAACCAAAACTGAAATTGGAAATATCGGTATAAATTTCTGAGATATTTTCCTAGCTTTGACTACAGAAAAGGCCTGGAAACAATGGTCAACCCAGCCACTTGACCAGGGATTTAAACACTCTTTCCCATTAAAAGAACCTTGGAGAAATGGTTGATTTTAGATCTAAGGTAAGAGAAGTACAAAGCAAGCATGGAGCATCTTGTTGCACCAGAGAGTCCTGAAAAGGGCGCAGAAGCTAACTTGAGGGTGCTCTCAGTGCCCAAACATAGGGCAATCCGAGCGTCAAAAGGAATAACATCAACAGTAGATCTGAAATACATTGTATTTGTTCACAATAATACTTTAAAAGCTCATTGGTGGATTTTGCCAGCTGTTAAGGTACTAGTTGATTATTCTAAAAATAGATAAAGATTTAAGCATGTATATGTTTGTGCAAATAGTGCTTCAAGATAACCAAATCATCGATATAGGAAAGATATTTTCTATAGAAGAATTCCAACTCATAAATGAAGAAAAATATCTCCATTTTGTAACCCCTAATGAAATAATTGATTCAGATGATGATCATAAATACTGCTAAAATTGTTGGGTGAAAAATTGAGGAACTTTATAATGGGAGGATTTGGCTGACATTACCAACCAAAAAATGATCAATCTTAAACATCACAAAGATTTTGACAGCTAAGCATTATGTCCCTCCTGATGTGCTGTGATAGGAAATACACAATACCTTCTATGAAGTATTCTTGCAAAAAAATCAAAGCTGAATCTGATCAATTTATGAAAATAAAATCATAATATGACATAATAAATGACATCACAGGAATAAAAATCAGCAAAACCCACAATGTGAGATACTCTGTAAGAAAAAATTAATAAATAAATTGAAAGAAGAAATGAGGAAAAATGAATCTATATAGTAAAATAATACTTGAGACATAACAATCAAATGCAGTATATGAACCTGCTGGAATCCTAATTAAAACATTTCAAATGTTAAAAAGAAGAGAGAAAGAGATATTGAATAAATACATCATGTTCTCAATACCATTATTTTTATTTTTATTAGGAGTGATAATAGCATCGAGAATATGTTTAATATTTTGGACAGGTTCATAATGAGGTATTTATGCATAGGTTCATAATGAATAGTTTGCAGATAAATGAGATTTACTACAAAATAATCCAGTGTATAGAATGAAGAGGGGGTGGGAATAGAGGTAAAGAGAAAATAAGCGTGGCTATGTGTTGATAACTGTAGCACCTGGGTAATGGGTACATGGGAGTTCATAATGGTATTATCTCTAATTTTTATATGTTGACAATTTCTGTAATAAGCATTTTAGAAAGTTGTCCCATATCTTTATTCAATTTTTTCTTTTGGTTCATCCTGGAAAGTTATAACAGTTCCTTATGGAAATAAAGAGCTGTGAAAATCCCTGTTCAAAACAGTCTTAAAAGATAATGAATTCCATGAGCAATAAATCTTCTCTTCCCTTCATCACTTATTTTAAAAAAGGACCATTTTTCATAGAAACTGTCAGAAATGTCTATTTATTATGGACTCTGGATTACAAGGTTTTGATTTCATATTAAAGAAATCCAATAGGACTTAGAAAAAAAATGGATTTAAAAAAAATACAGATTGTTTTGAAACTAGTTTCTCCCAGGGTAACATTCTATTAATCTGACACTCAGTAGGACTAAGGTATATTTTCCAATTTGCCAAACATCTGTCACTACATAGTGACAAAATTTTTTTTATTTTTTTCCTGCACAATCAAAACCATAGAACAGCTTCCTCTAGACTGATGTCAGGCCCCCAAATCCTTTTAATCTTGCTTTCTGCAATGAGCCTGTCCTCAGTACTGTGTCTGAGCTGACAGTACTTCATGGCCATCCCCCCAGTGGAATGATAACACCATCTTGAATCATCAATGTGTCTCAACCCTCCTAGGTAGAAAGTGCTTCAAACATACAGGCACTGCAGCAACTGAGCTTAACTAAACTAAACTTTGATTACACAGTTCCGTAGTTCTAGTAAGAAGAAAACAAAGACAAGACTGAATGAAATGAAAGATGAGGTGGCAGGATGTCACCAATCAAGTCACTAGAAAGTTTCATCGCAACTCCTGAAAAATTGCCTATCACGTCCACATGAATGCAGAGATTTTTTTCACCTATGGGAACTGTGTGTGTGCATCTCTGTGTGAGAGTATCTTTTCGTATTAAAGACTGCACTATAAAATCTCAGGGAGGTTTGCCATGGCTTAAAAGTCTTGGAAAAGCAAATCTCCTGCGCTGCTTTACGGGCAACACAGGAAAACGGTTAATAGCACAGGTCCAAGGGTCTGTGAGCATATTAATTAACCTCTCCGTACTTCAGTCTTTTCACCCGTAAAATCAGGCTGTCTAGACTCGAGACATAATGGCACCTGCTTCATAAGTCATCGTGAGGTTGCCATGATGAAGCGTTTCACACAGCGTCTGGACACAGCTACAAAGGGAAAAGTCCACATTGAGCTGACATTTAAAATCTCTGCATCTGGATTGAAGCTCTTCCTACCAAGACAACATTTGGGCTCAGCGGTAGAGACTACTCAGGGTCCCCTCCGCCATCCATTCTTCCCTTTCTCCCTGCTAAGAGCACCCTGGTTTTCAGCAGAGCACATGCCCTTTGGAGTAAGGAATTACACCGCCCAGTCTCTCTTGATATTGGGAGTGACCACCTACCGATGCTCTAGCCATGGAATCAATTAGACGCGTGTGCCTTCTGAGGCATTTCCTCGACAGGGATTAGTCTGCCCTTTCCCGCCCCCATGCTGCTTCCTACAATGTGCATGTGAAGGCTAAAGCCGAGCCAGCCAGCCTGACCACGGGGCTGTGCATTGACGAAGGCAGAGAGCTGCACAGAAAGAGTCCACAGCCCTTGCAGCTGTGGAGCTGCCGTGGGAGACAGAGCTTCCTCCATCCAGACCTTTTTGATGTGACCGATAAATGAAGTCCCAGCTTATTTTAACCAACAGGGATCTTTGTTTTGATTTGTTTTGATATTGTTATTGTTTGGTCGTGTTAAGTGACGGCAAGCAAGCCCTTTAGCTCTGGTCAGAGACAATGAGGACGGCCTGGAAGATGTATTCCATTTTGCAATGTCTTTGCCAGTCCGTGTGAGGGCAGAGGAGAAATACGGGTCTGAAGAACACCTGGGGGCGAATAGCTGGGGTTGTGGCAGGTTAGGAAAACGTAAGATTCAAGTAAAGGACAAAGGCACACAGCTTAGGGAGAGTCGTGAGAATCAATATATTACAGTATAAATTGTATACAGAAATTCCTTGGGGATTGAGACAATGGTAGTAGATAAAACAAGAAGAAACGACACGTGGAGGTGAGATCCAGAGGCCGTGCTCACACGCCCACCCCACCCTGGTCCCCAGCGTCCACCGATTGGCCCAGCCCAGCCACGGTCAAGGCCATCCTCATCTTCAGTGAGCTTGTGTAGCCGCGGCTCTCGAGTTCTACCAGCCCTGCAGTGACGGTGCACAACCACAAAGCATCAGGGAGAATTTAAGAGAGATGAGGATGTTTGCAATTTCCCAGGAGGGTTGTTAATAGTAGGCTCTGACACCAAACTGGTTTATAGACATTATGCCACATTATACTTTGTCTTCTGTGTGGAATCTTCAGAAAGTGAACTTGGCATTTTAGACTTAGATTTGTAGACTCATTAGACAAGTGTTTTAAAAATGTCGGTAAACTGGACTCAATTTTCCATGCAAAGTTCACAATATTCTCGCAGAGACGGTGATGGGCAATGGTACTGGAGACCAGTGTGAGTGAGACTGTTACACAGATCGATGCACACAGTACCCTAGAGCAATCTGAGGCTGGCTCGGCAGGCGCTCCAGCCTGCGCTGCATCAGCTGTGAAGGAAATGAATCTCCCTGAGATCCCAGGAAATGTCAACATTGGCAACATCTGTCTAAAAGTGCAAAACCTGCCTTGTTTTAAACGAAACGATTGAAATGGCTATTCTCTGAGTCCTGTGGAGAGGACACGGGAGCTCGCATCTGAGGCCCTCCCAGACCCCACGCCACGTGTCACTTCTTTTTGCTCCTTAATATTTGTATCCTTTTACTATAACAAAACCATCGACTTCCAGAAAGATGGCGGACTAGAAAGACAAGGGACTCTCTTCTCTCCCACAAAAACAGCTAGGGGATGGGCTGAAATGGCCTGGAAAAAATATTTCAGGGCTTAGGACACCAGGGGAAGGCTGGACACCACCCAGAAGAGGGAGAGACAAAGGCAAAGAACCGTGATAGCAGAAGAGTGAGTTAAAAGCCGCAGCTGCCACTGCCGGCACCCTCCCCCACACTAAAGACACTTTTGACTATTCAGCTATAGGCAAAGGGGGACCCAGGGACCCTCCTCCCCAGGAAAGGGGAGAGAGAGGGACACAGCTTAAGGCTGACTCAGCTTTTGGCCCACAAATTTGGTCTTCTGTGTCCCAGGAGCCCTTGCAGGCCAGGTACAGCCATTCCATTGTTTGCCTTGGGAGCCAGCAAGGGGCTAAAGAAATCTGGGATTAAAGAAATCCAATCCTGTCAATCTCCCTCTGCACGAACCAGGACTGATTGTTGAGGATGCAGAGGGGAGTGGAATTATTTCCTACTGAGAAAAAAGGGAGGGTGCTGCCAGCGAATGTTGGAGAACTGTCTCTGAGAATGTGTGAATTACAACTTTTTTATAGTTCCAGGCAGGAGCCCATATCACATTGATCCAGTCGGTATTGGAGCACACACACTCAGACCAGGCATTTAACTGAGAGGGCAGCCAAAGAGCACCATCTGCTGGCAGAACAAGGAAGTGCTCTGAGGAAAGTAAAACTAATAAAAAAGAGAGACTTTTTCTGGCCTTTATAGTCTCTCTCCCCAAGGCCCTACCAAGCCCACCTGCAACCCCTTACTGGGTCCAGAGCCCAGTTTTGAACAACTAAAAGGGACAATCCTAAAGTCCCAGGTTGAACCAAGAATCAAAGAACAGCAATAACACACAGCCTCTGTAACCGTTGGCCAATTTGATGTAATTATGAATTCCAAAAATATAATTGGATCATGCTTGTAGGCTGGTCTGTTAATCTGGGCATGATTAGGTTATGATTAGGGTGTTGAGCCCCACCCCTTGGTGGGTGGGGAATTGAGTATAAAAGGCAAGGCAAAAGACAGATGGAGTAGGTTTTGAATAGCAGTCTTTGAGAAGCAGCTTTGATGTTGGAAAGAAGGCTCCAGGAGAAGAGAAGCGAATTGTTCGCCTGATCGCCTACAGCTGACCTTGTGGAGGAAACAGGAGCTAAGCCCGGAGAGAAATGCAGCCCCAGGAAGAGAGGAACCCAAGAAGCCTGAACCCTGGCAAACATCGGCAGCTGTCTTGCTCCAACATGTGACAATGGACTGTGGTGAGGGAAGAAACTTATGCTTTATGGCCTGGTATCTGTGGACTTCTACCCCAAATAAATACCCTTTATAAAGACCAACCCATTTTTGGTATTTCACATTAGCACTCCTTTGGCTGACTAATACAGCCTCCCACCATTAAATCCCTATGAAAGAGAGAGAATTGAGCATCTGAGTAAACGTACCAACCTAATCAAATGCCTAGACATCAGCAAAAATTACAAGTCATACTAAGAAAATGGGAGACATGGCCCAAGAAAAGGAATATATCAAAGCTCAAGAAGAGACGCATATAAATTTCCAAAATCAAACTAATGAGTTGAAAGACAATATGGGTAAAGAAATAAATGACATCAAGAAGACAAGTGTTGCATGAAAAATATAGGGGGATTCCCATGTACCCATCCCCTCCCCCTCCCATGGTTTCCAACATTGGGATCTTTCACTAATGTGGTACATTTGTGACAACTGATGTACATATATTGAGGCATTGCTACTGACCATGGACAAGAGTTGAATCTTTTCTATTTCTTTTTGAGTAACTTTCGGAAGCTTGTATGTTACTAGGAATTTGTCTATTTCATACAGGTTTTCTATTTTGTTGTTATACCATGATTTGTCGTCTCCTCTTAAAATCCTCATTATTTCTGTGAGGTCATTAATCTCCCATTCATTTCTGACTTTGGGAATTAGAGTCTCCTATCTTATTTTCATGGTCATTCAAACTAAAAAATCATCAATTTTTTATGAGCAACCACAAAAAAGAATTTGAAAACCTAAATAGAAAAGTAAAGGAGTTCATGGGAATGAAAGACATGATAAGTGAGACAAAAAAGAGCAAGGGTAGCTATACTAATATCAGACAAATCAGACTTTAAATGCAGAAAAGTTATAAGAGATACAGAAGGCCATCACATATTAATAAATATCTATCCACTTAACCAAGGTCATAAATATCTATCCACTTAACCAAGGTGCCCCAAGATACATAAGACAAATTCTGGCAAAACTGAAGGGAGAAATAGACATCTCCACAATAATAGTTGGAGACTTCAGCACACCACTGACATCATTAGATAGAACAACTAGACAGAAGATCAGCAAGGAAACAGAGAACTTGAACAATATGATAAACGAATTAGACCTAACAGACATATACAGAACACTGCATCCCAACTCAGTAGGTTATACATTCTTCTCAAGTGCCCAAGGATCTTTCTCCAGGATAGACCACATAGTGGTCACAATGCAGCTCTCAACAAATATAAAAAGATTGAAATTATACAACGCACCTTCTCAGATCATAATGGAATGAAACTGGAAATCAATAATAGACAGGAAAGAGGTAAATTTGCAAATGTGTGGAGGTTAAACAACACACTCCTAAATAATCAATGGGCCAAAGAAGAAATTGCAAGTGAAATCAGTAAATATATTGAGACAAATGAAAATGAGAACACAACTTATCAAAACTTATGGGATACAGTGAAGGCAGTCTTGAGAGGAAAATTTATAGCCCTAAATGCCTATATTAAAAAAGAAGGGAAGTGGATGTGGTTCAAGTAGCTGGGCTCCCGCCTACCACATGGGAGGTCCTAGGTTCGGTTCCTGGTGCCTCCTAAAGAAGACCAGCAAGACAGCAAGCTGGTGCAATGGGCTTGCACGGCGAGCTGATGCAACAAGATGATGCAGTGAGATGACACAACCAAGAGACACAGCGAGGAAACACAACGAGAGATGCAACAAACAGGGAGGGTGGTGGCTTAAGCGATTAGGCGCCTCCCTCCTGTATAGGAGGCCCTGGGTTCAGGTCCCAGTGCCTCCTAAAAAAAAGAAGGTGAGCAGACACAGACAGCGTAAACAATGAGGGGGGAGAAAATAAATAAATAAAACAAATAAATCTTTTTAAAAAAGAAGAAGAAAGAGATAAAATCAAAGATCTAACTCAACAACTGGAGAAATTAGGAAAAAAAACAGCAAACCAATCCCAAAGCAAGCAGAAGGAAAGAAGTAATAAAGATTAGAGCAGAAATAAATGAAATTGAGAACAAAAAAACAATAGAGAAAATCAACAAAACCAAAAGCTGGTTCTTTGAGAAGATCAATAAAATTGACAAACCCCTAATTGTCTAACAAAGAAAAAAAGAGAGAAGATGCAAATAAATGAAATGAAAGGGGGGAAGTTATGACTGACCTCACAGAAATAAAAAGGATCATAAAAGGATATTACGAGAAACTCTATGCCAACAAACTAGAAAACCTAGATGAAATGGACAAATTCCTAGAAATGCATAAACAATCTACACTGACGCTATAAGGAATACAAGAACTTGACAAACCAGTCACATTTTAAGAGATTGAATCCATCATCAAAAATCTCCCAAAAATGGTATAAAATAGTAAAACATCATGAAAAACACGAATATGGGTGATATTGCATATATGAGTGTTTTTAGAAAATATGAATACAAATATGCTAGAAAGAAGGAAAAAGAATAGCAGCTATGTACAGCAGGGGAAGCACAGAGAGATTGAGAGGTGATGAGTTTTGTTTGTTTGTTTATTATTATTATTGGAATAATGAAAGTACTCTAAGAATGATTGAAATGATGAATGCACAAATATGTCATTACACCAAATATTGATTGTACACTTTGGATGGATTTATGCTTTATTAATATGTATCAATAAAATTGATTGGTTAAAAAA
>JAQZBX010077889.1:0-14205 GCA_029593785.1 Cabassous unicinctus
AAGGTAGAAAGATGAAGGAAGGAAAAGAGATAGTGTTTGGAGACAAAATCAATATAGTCAGAGAATGGGAAATCATGGAAGAAGCAGCACAGCAAAGAAGAGACAAGCTAGCAGCACCTAATTAAAAAAAGAAAAAGAAAAAAGAAAAAAAGGGGGGGGAGAAGGAAAGAGGAAAGAAAAGCAAGAGACAAAAAATAAACAAAGGAAAACCAAACAACCACACAAGCAAGCAGTCAAACAAAGCTAAAGAAGAACAGTGTTCCTTCTTGGGCCCTTGTGGAGCCTCTCAGCCTGCTTGTGGTCCTCAGTCAATTACCCTGCAAGGTTCAATCTGCAGGTTTTGAGGCAGATTTTAGCGATTAAACTAAGTTAAAAAAAAAAAAATTTTTTTTTTTAAAGTGACTCTTTTTTTTGAAGAAGAAGAAGAAGTAAGGGACCCAAAAGAAGGCCTCTTCTAGACCACCCCCTTCACTGAGGGGACTTTAAATAGGCTTGTGGAAACTAATCAAGCACTTCCCACTTCCTGGCCTCCCCAGGGCAGCTGAAGCTGTGAAGCTTGTCAGTGCAGAACGATAAAATTGGCTGACTCCACCCCCTCCAGAGCCAAGCCCCAGTATCACAGGGCTGTTAGGTAAATCAGGCTTCCTCATCAGATTCACCTCTCCCCTCAACCTGGTGCCACTTCAAGCCAGCTATTTTGTTCCCCAAAGCTGCAAGGGGTTCCAGGCAGCCAAATCCACAGAAAGGAAAACCCTCTTGACCCTCTGAATCCTCCCGCTCTCGGAGAATGCTCCCTCTTACCGGGTTGCCGGTGGGAGTCGTGGCTCATCCCAGCCTTTTTCCCTGAGGGTGGGGCTCGGCTGTCTATGTCGACTACCACAGCCAGGGGAACTCAGGATTCTTTCCTGAGCAATCTACCTTGCCATCCAGCTCCCTCCAGATCGATGTCCCTAAGGTTCTCGCTTCGTGCGTCCCCAGCACAGACCGCTCAGGCAGGATCCTGTCCCCAGTCAGCATCCTCTGAGAGTGAGTTAGTGAGTGCCCTCCTAAACCAACGCCATCTTCAAGTTTGCCATTTCTGTTTCTATTTTAATAGGTATTTTTTTAAAATATTTTCAATGATTTTTAACTAATGAAATAATTGTTTTATGTATTTCCTCATGGGTTTATGTTTTCTGCATTTTAATACATTATTATGCTATAGAAATTATTCAATTTTTTTCTCATTGTAAGTCTGCCTTAGTCTTCTTTTGTCATTTTCTATGGTATAAAGAAGAACACACTAAACAATATATTTATTTCAACTAAACTATTTCTTTCTTCTTTTTTAAGGAAAGAAATAGATTGAATTATTTTTTTTAAATGTATATTCAAATGATCAATATGAAAATATGTATGTTATATCTTAATAAAAAAACAATAAAAATGCAAATTACAATCAACAGAATAAGAAAAAATAATGAAAATTGTTAGGCATTTCATCAACAGATTTCAACAATCCTTCAATATGAAATGAAAAAGTGCAAGGAAACTAATATTATAAAATTTTAATTGAAGGCTAAAATAGTTTAAAACTATATTTTAAAAAGTTTAAAATAATTAAAACTATATTTTTAAAAAATAAAAATATATATTGGAACATATATAATAGATGTAGAAGGTGCTTAAAGGAGATATGTCACAAACATAATTAGATTTTTGGAAATAGGGAAAAATATTCAAAGTTGTAATAAAAGAACACTCTCCCAAAATGATGACTCTACTGTGCACTAAAAGTATACATTGCAGATCCCCAAAAATTAAAAAAAAAATCAAATCCAAAAAATAACATGGTGACGATTGAACCTAATGCATAAAGAGATAAACTTGTTTACATATAAATAGAAAAATTATGCAAGATCAGAATAAAGGCTTCTTCATAGCAATATTCAGTTTTAAAAATCTCTTAGAAGATAGACTATGCTAAAATATTCTAAAGAAATGAAAATGTGAGTCAAAACATTTGATACCCAAATACAATCTACTTAAAAGCACAAGAGTAAAATCCATTCATATGCATGAAAGTGTGTTGGGAATATAGCAACCATAAGCTCTTCAAAGAAAGAAATAACTGACTCCAAATAAAATCCATCCAAATGATGAGTGAAACATGCAACTTGGTTAGTAGTTGGGACTTCATTTACAAATATTTTCATCATAATCATTATTTTTATATTTGAGGTTATAGACAACTTTATCTTTCCCTTTTTCTTTCATTTGACTTCTACGAGACTGACAGCAGGTGATTGCTCATTTCCAAGATTGGCAATGTAGACCTTGATGCACATTCAAAAGCTTTGATAATACCAAATTCAGTATTTATCCTTGTGACTGTATTTTCATTAAAATATTTAAACAATTACACAGAATTTAATTAATTTTACTACAAAATACATACACAGAGAAGAAATTAGACATCTAAGTGGGAAAGCTTCCATATAATAAATAATATGGTAAACCGTTCAATCTATTCTATTGAATGTGGTTGACATCCTCTTTTCATTTGCTCTCCACAGCTTTCCTCAAGCCTTTGAGTCAACTTTTGTTAGTCTAACATGTACAATAGCAACCATAATATTAGCTTAATCTTTATCTTCTTTTGCAGAATTAGTTATTAAACCAAGACAGATTGATTATAAAAAAAACTAGTCCTGTTAAAGATGGACTAGACTAGTGATGCAACTGGAATTAAATTCTTTCACTTTTACTTAAACCAGTAAATAAGCAAGGAAAGTCATATGTGACATAAGAAAACACATGAGTGGGCCCAGTTCCGAGATACCACTCTATTTTTTTCATGAAAACGTAGTTTTTATATAGAAGCTTTCTATTAGAGAATGTTATTTGGTCTTTCTTCCATTGAAAAATAAAACACAACCGAAAAGTAAATTTCAAGCTTCAGAAAATAAGCATGCTTTGGCTTATTTTATACAGGTGTTAGGTTCAATTCAGATAATTTATTTTAAATTTACTACAAATGATCTTATCTTTTTAAATGTAGCTGAGCCACGAGTGAGTCTCATTCTTCTATCTTTGTTTTAAAAGAGAATAGGATAATGGAAAAAAAAAAGATATCCATCACAATTTTGCAGAAAAGTGTCAATAAACAGCAGCCCCCCACACCCCAGAAAAAAATAACTGAGAGAGAACACTGCAAGAAGCTTAAGCCTAGATCAGGAGATGAGTCTGTGGTTCAGATGATGATGCTTTGAAAAAACTTTTCCCTAAGAGCAAAGCACCAAATGGGAAGTGAATCCCTAGTCCAGGGGAAGCATTCTAATTATAGCCATCACCAGTCACTGCCATCTTTAGAAGAAAATGAAAATCATGGAAATCTCTTATTGAGAAAAATTCAAAGGATTTATATGCAAATTGTGCAAGAATGTTGATATAAATAATGAATAGGAGATAGAAAAGAGTACCTGAAAGATTATAAACCAATGTTGATAACACAAAAGTGCTTGGTAAACTGCAAACTATATTAATATTAATTACACCTATTATTATAGCATCAAATAGTTCCACTAAACTGAAATATTACTCTGTTGAGCTGTTTTTCCTTAGTTTTTACTAATCAAATAATTTAATTCCAATATTTTGTAGAAAAGGAAACACAACCCTGCCCACCTCCACCTCAGATTCCTAATGCTCAGAATATGATGACCACAGTGAATTATCAGGGTGGAGAAAAAGTAGCTGTTCTCTGTAAAGAAAATTATGTACTTCGAGAAGCAGAAGAGATTGTGTGTAAAAATGGACGATGGCAGTCATTACCACGCTGTATTGGTTGGTAGTTTATTTCTAAATTTCTAAAGTTTATTTCTAAATAAGTCATTTAAAAAGAAGTTAACAATCCCCTTTGCTTTATCTAAAAAAAAAAAAGAAAAAGGAAGTTAAGACATATATATTATACTATATCCTGACGCATTAGATTGCTACATAGGCACATAATTCTGTCATTTTTTTTCACTCTTCCCTGAGAGATACCCCCAAAAGTGACCACAGAAGAAACAAGTTTGAGATCTCTGTGGGATATCTAAGTGTATTAAATATATATTTTATACATCCAGACTGAGACATGGACTGGGGAGTTGGGAATTCAGGACTAGGATGTAAGTTTGGGAGTGCTACTATATAAATGATATTAAAATCTAAGGGACTGAATGGAATCACATAGAGAGTTCAAATAGCTATTAATAGAGGAGGTCAGAAGACTTGAGCCTTGGAGATTCAATTATTAGAGATCTGGGCAATGAAGAAGAGTCAGGGAGGTAGGACGAAAACTAGGGAAGGCGGCTGGCTATGATATGATTTGGAATTTTAAAAAGGAAATGAGAACAGAAGGTGTCTAATTCACTTTCATAAAAACTAAATGTTTATGAGCATATACTCTTGGTACATGGTCTTTCTGAAAATAACAGTTGCTCTGGAGAATGGAAAAGGGAAGGGAATTATTTAATTTTACCTTTCTTCTTTTACTAAAAATGAATAGAAATGGAGGAAAAGACTAGGGTCAGAGGTTTACTCACATGTCTGCCATGCTTTAAATAAATCGACTCTTACTATTTGTATACTCAAGTTTCATGTGCGTTAGTTATTTGGGCTCTTGGATATCATTTAAAATATTGCAGATATATGATGCTTAATGTCTATTTTTCATTTTAAACTACATATTGATTTTCTTTCAACAAAGCAAACACTTTATCAGAGTTTACAAGACATTGTGGGCCCCTTTCACCTATTACAAGTGAAAATATCACCTCACTCTCATTATCAGTGTATTGTATATATTGTTTCAATTTCCCCATGTTTTGATTTGCTCCCTAAACAAACCAAATGCCAATTTTCAGATTATACAGAAAATTGTGGACCCCCTCCACCTATTAGAAATGGAGATATCACTTCCTTCCAATTAAAGGACTATCCTCCAGGATCAACAGTTGAGTACCTTTGCCAGTCCTTCTATGAACTCCAGGGTTCCGCAAATATAACATGCAGAAAAGGAGAGTGGTCAGAACCACCACGATGCATAGGTGAGCTCTTAATATTCTCCTGGAGTCTAAGATTTGATTGTTATGGTAGAATTTTTATGGACTCATTTTCCAGGATAACCTTTACCTAATTTTAAGCTGAAAATTTTTCTGCTGTATATAAATATATAAGGAAAAATGTTCAAAAAATCTGCTGTAAACAAAGTACAAAGAAGTTTATTTAAGAAGCATAAATAACTTTTTAAGAAGCTTAAATATGCTAAATTATTGAGTATCCATAAATAATATAAAAAATTATTTAACCATGAGACTTTATTCTCACATTATTAAATATCATCACACTGTAAACATCCACCTGAGGGCTTTTCACACTGAGACTCTGCTTAGAAAGGTGTCATTGACCAGTATTGAAGGTTCTACTTGTAAACCTGAAAGCTTTCCCTTATAGAACTCTAAGCTGGCTGCTACTGGCATGGCCATTTACCTTGTTGCCAGGATTTCTTACAACGAGACAAGCTGGCAGAAACTGCAAGCCATTTCCCAAATCCCCCTTCCTTTTATCCTATCTTCTTCCTCCACACAAGGACACCAAAACCATGTGTACCTCATGGCATTAGAAAAATGAGCAGAGTCGAATCTTTATGAAAATTTGTTGTCACATACAGGGTTTAATAGGAGCTTATTTTAATGATTAAACTAAAAGTGACAAAATAAGAAGAAAAAAAAAAAAGGGATCTTCTCAATGGTATGGCAATATTAGTAAAATATGAACAGTGTCTGGCACCAGGTTATTCCAATATAAGGGGGCGGGCTGATAAAGACTTCCATTACACCCTTCTGTTTTCTGTTTTCTGTTTCTTGATGGGTGTGAAGTGTGAATGAGGACCTGCAGCAGTTCTGAATACTGCTAACCCCTCTGTTCCACAGAGCTGGACCAGCAGCGCCTTAACAGCCTTGGGGCTCCATGCCTCTGACTGGGCCTCTTCCTCTCACCTTCTGTAGTGAACTAATGATCCCAGTGCTGCTGTGGACTACGTTGCGCCCCAAAGCACTAGTCTCTTTTCTGTGTCTCCTTTCCTAGGATATTATGAAAGTAGTGAGTTAGAATAAGGCAGTAGTATAATCTGAATGGTTTTGATAGAATGACCGAGTTAGGTTTCAAAGGTGACTTCTAGGGTTTAAGTTGCTGTGATGATTATATGAAGATGCCATTGTCTAAGATGTTAAATTCAGCAAAGATTTACATGGTCCAAGAATTAGGGAGACATTAGTAGAGGTAGAGGCCGTAAATAATTTTTAAGGGAAAAGGTAAAGAAAAAATTGTAACCTAAAAATATGTATGCCATATTCACAAGCAGAGTTTGCATGATGAATAGCGAAAAGAAGCAAACCTGTGAGAAAAAAAAAAGACAATCATCTAGACTATTCCAGGGACAATGAAGTAACAATTTTCTATGCACTAGAAGAATCAAGAAAGACAGCTCCAGAGAAAACATTTTCCTAAAGCCAGACATAGACTTCTTTGGATAGCTCAAAGTTATTGAATATAGTAAGGAGTCATTAAGTTTTTTGATAGCGGTGTTTTGTTTTGTTTTGTTTTTAAGGTAGTATTTTAAAAGGATCCATCAGCTAAGAAAATGTGGTTGTATTAGAATGAGAAAACATGTTTTGGGAAGCGGGTGTGGCTCAATCGATAGAGCTCCCGTTTACCATATGGGAGGCTCCGGGTTCGCTTCCCAGGGCCTCCTTGTGAGGGCAGGCCGGCCCGCACAGTGCGGTGGGCTGATGCAGCAAGACCTCACAGCAAGGGGGAGATAAGCAGACACAGAAAAAACACACAGCAAATGGACACAGCAAACACAAGCAGCAAGGGGGGGATAAATAAATAAATAAATAAATCTTTAAAAAAAAAAAAAAAACATGTTTTGGCTAGCTTGTATAAGGTCTTGCTAGAGACTAATTAGGGCCTTGATTAATAAACACAAAATTTTGGACCAAAAAAGAAATTAGAGTTAAATATAGCGCCAATAAATTATGGGGGGAAATGCTTAGGTTGTTAAATGTAAGAATTCCTACAAATGAATAAAAATCTGGTAGAAAAATATATAAAATACATGAGCAGAAAATGAAAAACATATGACAAACATAAAAAATTCTTATCGACACCAAATTAAAATTTCAAATAATTGGCACTGTTTAGGAGATTGTCAAAGGAAAAAAATTATAATAAAAATGGTTGGCAAGGATGTGGGGAGATTATCAAATAATCTTTTTGAAATTATAATTTGTTCCAAACTCTTTGAAATACAACTTGAGAATGATCCTCAAAATGTTAAAGTATTCATCCTTTGGCCTAACTTTTTTTTCTGGAAAATTAATTGATATATGCACCTTGTAAGGGTAAAATAACAATAACATTCATTACGTCATTGTTTACAACAATAAGAAATGAAAATTACCTAAATTTCTACCAACCATTTAATGAGGTAGATATTTTACCATCTTTAGACAGATGAAGAAACTGAGGTAAAAAGAGTCTGAGAATTTTATTCAAGTCATACAGCAAGTATTTGGTGGAGCTAAGATTCAGACACAGGCAATCTGGTTCCAAATTCTATGTACTTAAGCATAATGCTGTGTGGCCACTCATTTCTATAGAAAAGTCAGGGAGAAAGAAGGTCAACCTCACCTTGACAGTTCAGGGACCAGTCAATCTATGAGTTATCAGGAAAATATTTATTAATGTATCTTAGTATCTCCTGGACATGGATAAATTTAGATAGGGAAAAAAGTTCCTTATGGTTGTCACTTACAAGATGGCTCCTCAAGGTAAACTCTGTGTTTGTTTCAGCATCTTCTGAATAATTTCTACATCAGAGATTAGAATAAAAGAGAATATCCTTCATACTAGTGCCAAAGTGTGTTATTTACTCAGGGAAATGTTATTTCTCAATTTTTAAAATATTGAATTGAAGAAAGAATGAGTTGAGTCAGTGGTCAGCCTGGGGAGGCAACCCTGCTTTTCCACAGAAATAAAAGTTTCACAAAAGTTAAGTTCCACAGAGAATTAAAAAGAAGATCTAAACAAGCAACATAAAAGCTGAGAGAAATTTTGGTCTCATTGATAGTTATATTCAAGAATATGCTAAAGTAAAATGAAAGAATATGCAAAGGTGCATATTCAAAGAGATGGTTGGTTTTTAGATATATTATGTCTCCCACAGTTCACTTTCCATATTGTATGTCTGACAGAAAGAAATGAACTTCTTTTTACCATAATATTCAGTAAGATATTAATACATTTGCAGTGTCTGTGCTATGCATGTTGTGGAAATTATTAATGTAAAAGAGAATCCTGAGTTGGCAAAGGAGGGTGAATAACAGTGAACCAAATAGAACATTTTAATTTAACCCCATTTGGCATTTGGTTTGTAGACAAGTAAAATACAGCAATTAAGAGTACCGGGTGTCAAGTGAGACAGCCAAGTTCCATATTCTGGCCAAAAATACTCATTAAACTGTGTGACGTTGGGAAAATCATCCGACCTATCAGTGCTTCATTTCCTAAGTGCAGCCCAGAAAAATAATGCATATTTAAAGATGATCCATATAAACTACTAAGAACAGTACCTAGTAAAACCCAATAAGTCTTAGCTGTTATTATTTTTTCAGAATTCTATTTAATTATAAAATATTCTTAAATATAATTTCATAATTCTGTGAAAGGGAAAATATATTAATTAAAATTAATTATTTTATTATTTTTCCTTTCAGATGCATGTATAATAACTGAAGAAGACATGAATAAAAATAACATACAGTTAAAATGGAAAAACGACAAAAAGCTCTATGCAAAAACAGGAGATGCTGTTGAATTTGATTGTAAAGAGGCATATAAAGCAAAGACACCAAGACAATCATTTCATGCAATCTGTCAGGAAGGGGAAGTCAAATATCCCAGATGTGAATAAAACAAGCAAAGTTTTTCTGAATGTATTCTTAAAAAGAAATCATAGATGCATCCAAAAAGTATCCATCATATAGTCAGTACTATAATTGGTTTCCCTATTCTGACAAGTGTTGTTTACCTGTTTCATTTAGATCTCTGAATTTTCAGAGGTTCAGAAATGTATAAGCTGAGAAAACAACACTTCACTTATGAGAAGACAGTATTAGACCTTGGAAAATCAGAATACTGGGTCTCCTATTCATAAAATATCTACAGAAAGAGATTATATACCCTCACTTCAGTACTTAATTCCATCTAACTTCTGCTGTCTAAATATTACAATGTCAAGATTTTCTGAATCAACTTTATTTCATAGAAAATAAAGATGTTATGCTAGTCAATATCTTCATATTATTATCATCTCATAAACATGAAAAAACTATGTCACCACTTATGCTTACAGCAATCATTAATAAATATTTATACATCCTCCAATGTGAGCCTAGCTATCCACAAATTCTAAATACTTCAACAAGTATTAAAAACACCATCTTCTACAAATGAGTAGAAGTCTCTGAAATTTACACAAATCCTAATATAGTTGCAAGGTGAGATATACATACAAATTATAACTATAATTATAAGTAAAAATTATTAGGTTATAATCACATATATGAATTTTAAAGATAAGCATAAATGGGTAATAGTAGAAAGATTGGGAGGAAATACAAAACAATAACTATAGTATTTCTAAGTGTCTTGGGTTAATAGGCCTAAAAAATTAATATAAAATATTTCAAAAATCTTTATATTTTCCTGTTTTATAATTTTTCATTTTGAACATATATTACTTTTATATTCATGAGCATTATTTTAAAAACTCTTATTAAAGAGCAAAGCAATAGAGCAGGAAAGTTTAAAGACACTTTTGATAATGTTGCTGATTTCATGCAACATAACTCCATTATTTTTTGATATACAGTAGTTTGGGGAAATACTGCACAGGAAGTTTTAGAAATACACTTTGGATGTTTCTATATTTAAGGTAGTGTTTCTTAGTTAAAATATTTCTTGGCCAGAAATTTAGGGTTTTTTATTTGTAAACATCTATGAAAACGGTGGCTACTAACCCAAATAAAAATTAAGGCTTAAAATCTTCATGACCTTGGCTACGGCAATGGATTCTTAGATAAGCACAAGCAACAAAAGAATAAAGACATAAATTGGACTTCATCAAAATTAAAAACTTTTTTGCTTCTAAGAAAACTACAAGAAAATGGGAAAACTAACCTACAGAATGGAGGAAAATATTTGTGAATCATATATCTGATAGACTTGCATGTAAAATACATAAAGAACTCTTATAACTCAATAATAAAAAATCAAATAGCAATTAAAAGTGGCGCAAAGGATCTAAAAAGACAATTCTCCATAGAAGATATACACATGTCCAATAAGTAAATGAAAAGATGCTCAATATCACTAGTTATTAAGGAATTGCTAATCAAAACCAGAATAAGATACTGCTCCATATTCCCTAGAGTGGCTAAAATTAAAAAGTCAGATAATAAGGATATGGAGAAATAAGTACCCTCATACATCGCTGATAGGAATGTAAAATGGTGCAGCCACTTTAGAAAACACTCTCTCTCAGTTCCTCAGAAGTTTAAACAGAGAATTGCCACATGACCCAGGAATTCTATTCCTAGGTGTTTCAGTTTCCTAGCTGCTAAAGCAAATACCATGCAACAGGTTGGCTTAAACAATGAGATTTTATTGGCTCCTGGTTTTGAAGCTAGGAGAAGTCCAAAATCAAGGAGTCATCAAGGCAATGCTTTCTCCAAGAAGTCTGTGGCATTCTGGGATTGGCTGCTGGCAATTCTTGATATTGGCTTGTCAATGCACATGGCAGCCTCTTTGGCTTCTCAGTTCTGTTCACGTCCAGCTTCTGACTGTTCCCTGTGGCTTTCTCTCTGTTTGTCTGAATTTCATTCTGTTTATAAAGGACTAAGATTAAGACACATCCTCATTCAGTTGGGCACACCTAACTGAAGTAACCTTATCAAAAAAGCCTACTGAGGATGAGTTCAATTGCACAGGAATGGATTAAGATAAAGGACATGTCTTCCTGGGGTACATAGCTCCCAGCCACCACACTAGGTGTATATGCAAGAGAGTTGAAAACATATACCCACACAAAAATGTGTACATAAATGTCCGTACCAGCATTAGTCATAAAAGTCAAAGATGGAAACAACCCAAATGTCCATCAACTGATGAATGGATAAACAAAATATGGTATATCCATGCAATGGAATGTTACTCAGCCATAAAAAAAGAAAGTACTGATATGTGCTACAGCATGATAAACCTTGAAAACACCTTGCTAAGTAAAAGAAGCCAGTCACTAAGATTATATATTTCATGATTTCATCTATCTAACATCCAGAATGAGAAAATATATAAAGACAGAAAGTAGATCTGTGGTTTCTCAGGCTGGGAGTGAGGGAGTATTGGAGGCTGACAGATAAAGGGCAAGGTGTTTCTTTTGGAGGTGATTAAAATATTCTAAAATTGATTGCAGTGATCATTGCACAACTCTATAAATATGCTAAGAAACAATGAATTTTACACTTTAAATTAGTGAAATGTATGTTTTGTGAGTTATATCTTAATAAATCTGTTAAAAATTCATGGACAATATTTTTAAATAATGATAAAGATATATGAGAAAATAAAGGGAAAATATTTTTAAAATGAAGGCTTACAATCAGAATTTAGAAGGAATGTATGCTAACTTTAACAGTGATGAGGTAAAATTAAAAAATGATACCTTGTGACCTTGTGACCCACACTTGCTATCTGTTGACCTCCTGGTTAAGAAGAAGGCAAGTCTTATCTCTACTTCTGAAGAAAAAATCCAGAAGGGAATAATTATCCCAAAATTTTAGAAGAATAAAATACAATTGAAAATTTTTTATTCTGAGTAAATTATGTGACAATATTTTAAGCTTGGATATTTTATATCAGTTTCTAAGAATTTATTTCTAACTTTCTCAAGCTGTTTTGCAGCATGTATTCCAAAGCTAGGTGCTGAGCAAAAATATAAGAGTTGTTGATAAGTTTTGCTTTCCTTAAATGACTACACCCTCCAAGACGTAAAGAAAGTCAGAAAAGACAAAAGGAGTAAGCCTGGAAATTCCAGAGAGTATTTCTTTATAGTTAGTTTTCAGGTTTTGTGAATACCACAACCATCTTTCTTAGGGGAAGTTGGATAGAAGTTCATTCTTGAGGCTAGAAGCAAGATGGGTTTCAAGGAGAATACTTAAAGGGATTGATATTTATTTCACAGACCAATGTCTGACTCATGACTGAGAAATTAAAGAGAGAAAGAGAAAGAAAGAAAAAACAGAGAGACAGAGGAGAGAGAAATTGGTTTGGAGGCCACTTAAAAGGACTTTATCCAAAAGCATACTCTGCTAAGGAAAAGGACAACCACGGGGAATTTGAAATGCAAACAACCAGGTGCCAAAGGGTTGTTTTAAGCCACAAATGCATTACTCTGCCTTTTCTTCTACTGGTCTCTGGTCTAGGGCCATAATTTTCAGGTTGGAGAAGATTTGAGTGGGAAGAGCTATAAGGCATAACAGAGTAGGAGCCAACTATGCCCTTCTTTCTTACTACACTCTTCCATTTCATAGGAGACCAATGCTGGAGGAGGAGGAAAGCTCTAATTTGAACCAAGTTCAGATTTCTGATTATTGTAGTTAATTGGACTGCAAATACTTTTTAGCTAGACTGCCTAATAGATGGTGGTGTTGACTCCACACTGTATCACACTCAAAGACATAGACTGAATTACTAACCAAACATTTTTGATGCTAAGATACAGCCTGAATTAAGATGATAATGAGCTGTTCAGTCATGTTTTTCTCTTCTGTCTACAAAATAATAATCTGTGTGCTGTTATATTTACATGGAACAAATGTTCAATTTCCCATTAAATATTTATGTATTTACCCACATTGAGTTCTAATGAACAGCAAAGTGGTAAAGACTACTTTGTTGAAATACCCACCTTATGTTTTCCCCAACCTTTTTTCTATGTATGCATACAGAATATTTTAATAAACACCTGTATAATGATTACCTATACTCAATAATTATTAACACTTTAGCATATTTGTTTTATCAATCTATGCAGCTATCTATCCAGCTATGTAAATCTAAGTATCTTCCTTTCTATATTATCATTTAAAATACATTTCTGACACCGTGATGGCTTATCACTAAAGTCTTCAAGATGAATTTTTAAAAATCACAAAATCAGAAGTTCTTCCAGCAACAGTAGATTTTAGGTCAACCCTCTAGTCAATTGCAACTGTAAATATTTGACAAATATTGATCAAATCTGTTGGAAAACATTCATCAAAATTACTGAGCTATGCAAAATTTATTTTTGTCAATCCTAAGAATATGTAAAGCAATTCATGTTTTGGATGGTATGTGTTTTTTTAAAAAGCACAATTAATAATAGCCAGGAAGTTTTAATTGACCTCTTTCCATAATGTTTAATAGAACTATGTTCCTTTGGTTTGGTATTCCTCAGTGTGTCTGGCTACACAGGGTTTCTGGGTTTCAACTACTTGAAATTTTCATAGAAATTTCTCCTGAATGAGGACTGTATTCTCGGTGGCTGAAAGGTATTTTCTCATTTGTTCTTCTGATCCTCTTGGTTCAACTGTCAGTCCACAGTACTCCTGATTTTGTTTATCTCGTTTCTTTTGTGCTTACTTCTACTTCCAATGAAATTTTAATAAAATTATCATTATTCATGAAAAAAAAAATCTGTTGGAAGGCAGAAGAGCACTACTAAGACATAGGAGAATTGCAGGGCCAAGATTTAAGAGTGAAAGAAAGCCCAGAGAAATGATTCCAACATTTAGGGCCACTTTTTCTCTTGAAGCAAATTCCGATTTGAAATTGGTGGTACAAGACTAAAAGCTGAATATAGGTTTTGACAGATCCTGGGAACACAAACACTAGCTTTCAGGATCTATTAGGGCAGGGGTCCTTAATTTTTTTTTTTTTTTTTTTTGCCAGTCAGGTGAAAACTACAGACCCCTTACTACTAAGTCCACACTATACTGTGTATTATTTAAAAAATATATCACACCCGCACCAACACATCCCCACAAGAATAATGTTGTCATTTTTTTTTTTTTT
>JAQZBX010077890.1:0-14206 GCA_029593785.1 Cabassous unicinctus
GAGAGTTTAAACTATAATGTAAACTATAATCCACACTTAGTGGCAATGCTCCAATATGTGTTCATCAATTGTAACAAATGTACCACACTAATGAGGGATGTTGTTAATGTGGGAAAGTGTGGGAGGGTAGGGACTGGGGCATGTGGGAATCCCCTACACTTTTTATGTAACATTTATGTAATCTAAGTATCTTTTAAATATAAAATAATAAATAAAATAATAAAATAATTTTTTAAAGGCTATGCAGAATTCAAGGCATTGCCAGTAGAATGAGGAAAAAATGTTCTAATTCAAAAGACATGGCAAAGAGAATTTCTAGGAATTGGAAACTGAGGAAAGGATTAGAGTTGAAGATGATGCAGATTTTTCAGCCCAGGTAAGTAAAATGTTGGCAAGGCAATTAATAAAGTTGGAAAACACTGGAGGATAAGCAGATTTAAGAGATTTTTGTACATACTGGGTTTAAACAGGTGACCATATGCATGGTACAGGTCTCTACTTGCTAATTATTAATAGTGCCCTCTTTAACCCTCCAGCAGGGAGACACCCTTGTTTAGAAGATAAATCACAAATGCCTTAGGTTTAGAGTACTTTTATACTATCCTTCTGGAAATGTCTACCAGGACTTTGGAAATGAGAGTCTGGAGACCTCAGGGAATGGAATCCATATCTAAGAAGTTCATATTAAAGTTGAGAGGGTGGATGAGGTCACAAGTGAGCAGAGGAAGAAAGATGAGCCAAAGGAGCACTTATCCTTTGTAGAAGCAGAAGAAGGAAGAGGAGTTGCAAAGAAAACAAAACAAGGAGTCAGAGAGGAGGAATAATAATCATGAGAAGAAAATATGAAGTCAAGGAGGATGTCAAATATGTAGTCAGGATAAAGACCTGGAAGAAGACACAAAATATGTGAAATAGGGAGTGTGAGAGCAATGTCTGATGAGGAATGAGGCAAAAGACAGACTCTAGGGTGTGGAAGAATAATGAGAGATTAAGAAAATAGGAGCCATCAGTAAGGCTACTCTTTTCAGGAGTTAAGAGTGAAGGAGTCTTGGTTGGTCATGGAGAAGAGCAAGGCAGATAAAAAGGAAGGGAATAACCAGGAAGATTTATTCACCTCAGGAATAAGATGGAGTATAGAGGTATGAATCTACAATGGTATTTAACAGGAAGAAAGAAAATCAAGATGTACAAAGGTATGGTCCAAGACCTGGCTGTGACTCTAAGATGACTGAAGCTTTTAAAGGCGCTGACTGAGATGTTCCAATTTTGGAAGAGTCACCAGCAAAGAGAACAACATCACTGAGACAGATGGAAAGGGTTGGCATGAGGTGAAGTTTGTAAGAAAGGCCCCAAGGAAGATGGGGAAATGTTCCAGAGACAGAGAGAAGATGATGGGGTTATATGATGTAGGTAGAAAACAAGAACTTCAAAAGAAAATTTTTGAATTATGGTGACAGAAACATAAGAAGTGATCTATTAGGGGTGGGGGGAATTTTTTGAGACCCTCTTTCTAAGTCCCATACCTCTCCCCTCCCCTAGAGTTTTATCCATTAGAAGTAGTAGGAGATAGAGCAGGTAACAGGAAAGGTGTCATCCTCAGGGAACAGATGTTAATTAATTCAAAGTGTTGGAAAGAATGCTACGAAAAATGTTAATCACATGGGAAGGTGGAAACCAAAAGAAAAGGATTGAAAAGGGGCCCAGTAAAAGCAATTAAGAGATGGGCCAGAAAGGAGGTCATACTCTTAGATGGAAAGGGACATGAAATAGAAAGGAACACAGGGGAGGGCACTGCACCTAGGACTCTAACAGATGATCAGAGTTGCAAAGGATGTTGGTCATGAGAGGTCAGTGGAAACTCCTAAATAGTATAGACATTCTGAACAGATGAAAGAGAAAGAACTAGAATAACCCACTTAACCTTGCTCTATTCTTTGAACATCAAAATGGAATTAAATCAAACTTCATCTCAAAATATAAACTAAAAAAGTATTTGTACCCAAACTTTCACCAGACTTTCTCACAAGTATCATAGGATTCCAAGAGAAGGCATAAGCAAATCTCATTATGTGTACTTCCCACTCCTGACCTCCATTTTATTTTTATACTATATGGGTGAAATGAGATTAAAAGTGAACCACAGGGCTGCCTGGAAGTTTTTTTTTCTTTCTTTTTTATGAGTCTTCAAAAGGAAGCATGCACCCACAGGGGTGTGGAAGTTGGCGATAATGGGATTTTACAGACTGATTGTGGATTGTGTGCACACATAAAAGCAGTGCTTCTTTTTCAGTGCCAGCTGTCTGGAATAGAGTGGGGGTGGGGTGGGGGTGGGTAGGACAGTCTAGGCAATTACTACCCAATGCAATTACCCTACTGAGTTCATTGGAACTCTGGTGACTGCGACATTACAAAGCTGAGGCTAGTTCATATCAATGTTCCATTAAAAAGCATGGAATCTTTTTCAATGATAAAATTCCACATTTTAATTTCCTAGATATGGTGACCAATGTTATTGTATATACCCAGTAAAGGCAAAGCAAAATTCTAACAAAATTCTGTCTTTTTAAACTGTGTTCTATAAACTTTAGCAATATCTTACACATAAATGCCTAGTGACTGTGCTGCTGCTGCTGCTGCTGCTGCTGCTGCTGCTGCTGCTACTGCTGCTGCCATTACCTTTGGTGAGGATTTTCTCTGCGAAACACAGTGCTAGGGTTTTATATATTTTAATCTCATTTAGTTCACACAACAACTGTACAGATAGGAATTATTGCCCTTATGTTTCAGATGAAGAAACTGTGGCAGGTTCCTTGAAAGAGAAAACCACGGTACTTAGAGCTAAAGACTAACAGGAGGACCGATTTAGATTGGGTGGTCAAGGAAGGCCTAAGACCTGAGAGATAGTCAAGTCATGTGAAGAGAGGGGTGGAGAGTATTCTGAGCACACTGGAAACAGGATGTGTTAAAATTGAAAGTAGGGAATCAGCTTAGAGTGTTTAAGGATTGAAATAATACAGGCTGGCCCATGATCAGTGAACAAGACAGAGGTGAGATCAGCAAGATGGGCTTTGAAACCAGGCTAAGATAAGGAATCTGAATTTCATCCTAGTGTAAGAGAAAGCCATTGGAGGGTGTTAAACATGATGAGGGGGATTTTGTCTGGGGGTCAGGCTGTCAAAATTCAATCATAATAAGGTCACTCTGTGCTGCTGTATGGAGAAGAACTGGTGGTATGGAACAAGATGGTGATATTAAGATGGAGAGAGGAGAAAAGATGCCAGATATATTTTAGAGCCATAATGGAATCCTTCTTAAATTACATGGCTAGTAGGCCATAGAACAAGAATTCTGCCTGTCTCTGAAACTTAAGCTCTTAACCACTCTCTTAAATAAACAGTGAGAAGAAACATTTCTTCAAGCACTTTAAAAAGGAGATTGAGTACAGAAAAAAAAAAATGTATTTCCTTTACTGAGATAACAACTAGACTACATTTTCAGGATTAAATCTTAAAACATTTAATGGGGGCAAATATGACTTTTTCTCAACAAATCTTACAGACTTCTGCCCCAATATCCCAAAAGATGACTTCCAGTTTTCTTGGATTTTGTAGGCAAATTCATATGTCAATAGTCAATATCTGTAAACTACCCTGAGAATATCTTTCCTGCAGCCTTCAATAAATTCAAACTCAGAGTTGGAAGTCAAATCTTAATGTTTGAAATCACTACAACTTTGTGTTTTCCAAGAGCCATATTACAAAAGCATTGAAGTTCCAAATTACTGAGGCTTTTTTACAGGCTTGGTGCTGAATTTGACACATATAACCCATTAGAGTACTACTGACTTGTCTACAGAGAGAAAGAAATGCCAAAATTATTGAAAAAATAACTGTGTAAAGTAACTCTGAAATGCTTTATGCAGAGTATACTTATCAGACATACATAAATACAGGTTATTACAGACCTCTATTTACTTATATTTAATACATGCTTTAAACAAATATGTTACAGAATCTTAGAGTTGGAGATTTCATGAATTTTGGTGAAATGTACTACACTAACCTTTAATTCAAAAAATGAATCACCTCATTGATTTAAAACAGAATATAAAATTTGGAAAAGAAAAAGTAGTTTATAACTAGTTTACAGCTTTTAAAAAGTACATAACAGGGAGCACAGGTAGCTCAAGCAGTTGAGCTCCCGCCTCCCACAAAGAGGTCCCAGGTTCAGTTCCCAGTGCCTCCTGAAAAAACAAAAATGAACAACAGCAAAACAAATGAAAACAAAACAAAACAAAAACAAAAACCAACTCAGGGAAGCCGATGTGGCTCAGTGGTTAAGCACCGGCTTCCCACATATGAGGTCCCGGATTCAATCCCTGGTCCTCGGCACCTCAAAAAAAAAAAAAAGTACAAAAAGTACATAATGGAAAAACATGTAGCTAGTCAAAAATCAAAATATGGGTCTAACTACTGAGTATGATGGCTTATAGTACTCACCATATATTATTACTTTTTTTATTATTATCTACTATACCAAATACTTTGAGAAAGTATAATTATACATCTCCTCCATTAAAATGAAAACTCCATGAAAACAAGGAATTTTTTTCCTGCTGTTTCACTGCTAAATCTCTCTAACATAGAACAATGCCTGGCACCCATAAGGCACTCAAAAAAATTTTGTTGAATGAATGACGGACAAAGAGTTGTATCCATAAGCATCATAAGAAACAATCTTTGTATAAGCTCTTTGTAAACTATAAACTACTTGTTTAGAGTATTATCACTATCTTCTTGATATATACCATAGACCATTTACTAAGCAATTCATATCCATTATCTCCTTTACCTCCTAATTTGCAGAAGAAACTGAAGCTCAGAGTATGCAGCTAGCCCAATATCACATATTAAAAAGGGAGAATTAGAACTCCAACAAAAATATTGATTTCAAATACAGGTATTTTGACTCCAAATCTCTTGGATTTTCTATGTTTCTTTCTTTGTTGTGTCATGCTAATTCCAAGTGTATAAAAGAAAATATATTAGAATTCTCTATTAAATTATATGTACAATTGATAGTTGAGATGACGATTAAGAGCACTGTTTTTAAATTAAACAAATCTGTGTTTGCATGCAGTTTCTACCACTTACTTGGGGTGTGGCCTTGGGCACTTTAGCTAGCCTTCCCAAGTCTCAGTTCCACCTTCTGCAAAATAGGATAATAATAGTGCCTCTATAACAGTGAGGAATAAATTCTATGTTTCAAGTAGAGTGCTTAACTCATACCTAGCTCTTAATAAATGCACAATAAATTTTATTTTTATTTTTGATGATGAAGAAATATTTGTCAGGTATCTGATATTAGAACTGATATCTGAACACAGAGTGGCAAAAAGTAGGAAGTAAGAAAGCAAGATCAACAGTCTGTCTGCATCTATTTAGATGGTTATTTGTTAAATCAAAATCACAGAGCTACTTTCTCTCTCTATTCTACACTGACTTTATAGAAGCAAATGCTAACAAAGGCATATATTTTCTCTCTCCCCAACACAGGACTAGGCTGATTATATTACTCTGCTATCCTTTGGTAAAGGTACAAGTAGGAATGACAACTATTAAAAAGTGGAAGGAATACACTTTTTTAAAGATTAGTTATTGTACAGCTGTTAAAATGGTAAAAGTCATCTTTACATTTACATTTTCCAGAATCCCAACACAACCTCTACACTTAAATAAGAACATCTATTTAGATAGTTATTTGTTAAATCAAAACCACAGAGCTACTAATGTGTAATATAGCACATGAGCACTGGGGGCAATGTTTTGGATGAATTAGCTCCTGCTGGTGGGAATCATTTTTATTGGGAAAGAGTGTTATAACCAGGTACATGTCTCAGGCAACTATAGTCTTCTGTTCAAGCACAGCAGCAAATTGCATAATGCGAGCCATTCCCTTCTAGTTGTAAATCTAAATTACCATGCTCCTGCTCTTAAAAGGGGGGGGTGGGGAGGGGGAGAGAAAGAGGTCTATTCTCTAGTTTTACAAACTTGTTTGAACAGGACTTTTTTATTTTCTACTTTATCAGGTGCTGATCTTTTCCAGGAATTTAGCTAACTTGCTTCTTCCCAAAAATCCTCTTTTAATGTTAGCTAATACATGTAAAGAGTTAGGTCTAAGAGTGATAATTAGGTTTCAATATTTATTATAGTATAACAGCATTACCTAGAAGAAGTATACTAGCTCACAAGCACATTAAATTTTCTCACCTCCCCAGACAAATTTCACACGTTCTTTTCCAATTCTTCACCTTTCCTTAGTCCTAGACAGAGAGGTAGCAGTAGAAGCCATTAAAATCAATTAACACTTCACCTTCATTTTGGGACAAATAAAAGGAAAGAAGAGAGACAGTTCAAACTAAATCTTTAATAAGCATGTAAAAGCAAATTTCTAAACTCATTTCAAAGTAATGGAAAAAAATTTAATGGTGACAAAATTGAGACTATTTAATGCTCAAATGAAGGAAATTAAGTGTAACTGCTTTCCAATGTTCACAAAGTACTTAAGTATTCATCAACTATACTGTCCTTTAATATGAAGAAATATAAAATTAAGAATCCCTTAAACATATGCTAACAACTTCACTATACTTTCAGCCAGTCTATGACAGATAACAGAGTAACAAATTTATACTTTAAAAAATCTCCTGGAACAAGGAATTCTATAAAACATTTCAGAATCTCTTCTAAAATTTAAAGTATATATTAGAGTGTTTAATGTAAATGTGAAATGCAGACATTATTTAGTGTAGGCATTAAAATGTTATATAATTACCTTCCAGAAAACATCCAAACTTCCAGTAATGACTGTTATTTATACAAAGTACTGAAGAGATGACAAAATACCAGCATATTTGAACAGGTCATTTCAGCATATGAGGGGATGGTTAAGAGCATACTGTTTTGGAATTGAGCCAACCCAGCTTTAAATCACACTGGCTCTACCACTTACTAGAAAGGTAACTCAGCAAATTACTTAATCTCTCTAAACTTGGCTTTCTTAATCCTACTTTATAGGATTGGTAAATGAATATAGCATAAATTTATGAAGTGCCTGACAAGGAGTAAGTATAAAGCATTTGGTGTCTGTAGGCAATATACTCCAGGGCTAATTGTGTGGACTCTGAAATCTGACATCGTAAATTCAAATCCAAGCTTTCCCACCTGTTTTTCTGTTTGGCCCTGGGCAAAATATTTCATCTCTTATACCAATACTAATAAATACATGAAAAATATTAAAGGAGTGCTTTTCACATGGTAAATGATAATATTTTTTATATTATTTCAACTGAAGTCTCCTTGAAGCTGAAATATAAAGAGAATATTATAGTGATTTTCTGTTCTGATGTTTGAGCTGACCAGCGTTAGAAATAAAGGAATGCTATCAACTCAATCCATATCCATAAATCGTTCTTTTACACCAATATGCAATTAGGCATTGGCCAAACTCCTACTGCAGACTCACAAGTTTAAAGCTTCCCAGACTTGTCTGATACATATCACCCAGAGATTGTGACTGAGCATGTCTGGGGTGGGGCTTTGGGAACTGTATGTGTAACTGGCTTCCCAGGTGAGTCCTACGGCTGGGCAGGTTTGGAAACCCTGAATTAGTTGAAGCTATGCCCAACCACAGAACCTAAGAAGAATGTCTAGCAGTTGCACCCACTAAAAAGAATTATTGTTTTACAGACATTATGTAATGGAAATGGGAATGATGTTAAAAATGACTATTTTTATTCAACAAATACTTTGAGAATTTATCAGTACGAAATATTTATTGAAAACAATAGGGCATATATTATGATATAATTCACAAAACACTACATGAAGGTTAATTAAAAAAACAAATCTGTCCTAAAAATTTAAAATCATTTGGGAGGTGAGAATGATAAGCAGAAATGAAAAGCAACACTGGCAAAGATATACATAATTATAGGTTGCCATTTGTCCTCAAGGAGTTCTGAAAATATTGGGATAATGACCCTGTTGGTAAGAGATATGGTTCTTCAGGAAGTCTTTGGCAGTTATTTATGACACTGCTGCCATGGCTAATGGGCTAAAAATTCTAACAACTAAGACCATTCAAATAACAAGTCCACTGCAAAAATGATTTAAATGGTATAACCATTATTTTTCCTTGGTCCTTCTGAACATTAATCTTTGAAAACAAATCATAGTTTATCTCACATACATAAAATTAGCACAAACTTGATCTGAAATTAGAAAATGAATTTTCATTCCCTCAAGCCTACACTGTACACACAGCACATACATGATCAAACAACTTCTGCAATTAAGAGATCTGAACTCCACATCCTAATAGAAGTGAAAGCAAACAATTGTATAAGGAAACCCTAGTACAATGACACCAAAAATAGCACTATTATTCTACTGAATGAAGCACTTGTAAGCTATATCATAATAAATGTTTATCTTTTTCAATATAAGTCATTATTAACTTTGGTAGGTAGAGTGGCAAAGATTTTTTTTAATATTTTTGATTATTTGTTTATTACTGCTTAAGGTCCAAAATAGTATATTAAAGGTAAAATAGCATAATCATTAAATAATACTCTGTAATTTCCTGGTTTGAGAATTACTTGGAACAAAATGAAATTAGAATAAAAGAATTTGGAATAAAATGGATTTAAACTGCAGCCATTATAGTTATTCCAATAACAGTGGTCTGTAGGGACATGAGCTAAAGTAAAGATCTAATAGGTATTACTTAAAATATGACCCATGGGAGTAGACACAAAACTTTAGGTTTTCCAGTATTCACTTAGTACTGTTATAATTACTCCTGGGTAGCTTTTGCTGAGTGGTAAATGATAGGTGGATTTCCTTTCTTCTTTTTACTTTCCTGACTTTCCATATTTCCTAATAAATAAGTATTGTATTTTTTGTATGACTGGGGAAATAATTCCTTTATTTAAAGATATTACCTGAAGAGACAGATTCCTTTTATTAATACAGTAATGCCATAAAAACTTTTTTCTTGAAGGGACTGAATTATATTTTCTCTCCAAGAAAACTGTCTTGGGCTCTCTCATTGTACCCAATAAAAATAATATAAGAAAAAGCTAATAATACAAGGCTGAAATTCCATGTGCTATTTCCAAATGTAGGTCTTCAAAAGAATGGTCTACAGCAGCAATGGCAAGTCATGATAACGTCAGTTTCACTAGAATTGATGGCAGTACTCTTAATCATCTGGTGTGTGATCCTGAGACACCCAGGAACCCCAGCTGGCAAATGAAAAATGCTTATCCTGTCTAAGAGGAGAGCCAACTCTTCTGTTGAATGGCTACAGAAAACATAGGTCATAATCACTTTTGGACTTTTATTACTCATCCTTTGCAATTTCCATTCCTATTTCCCACTCCCTCCATCTTTACTTTTTTCTTTTCTGTTCTCTTTTTGGCTTTGGCCTTTCTCCACAAGCAGTTTCTTAGGACTCAAAGGCATTGCCATTCCCAGTGATGGCTCCATGAATTCAAATTGTAGACACCTCCTGGAGTATGTGGAGGAAATCTATCCAGACAAACATGGCCACTTCCTAGAGATCACCCGCAATTGATGTGTTTAGGGAAACTGTGTTTATGAGATAGGCGTAATCATTTCTTGAACACGATGTTTTAGGAAGCACTAAGGATCCAAAGAACAAAGCAAAAAATTCACTGTGAAGTCTTTAAAAATAGTAAAACCCTCACAGAGAGGTATCTATCAAAGTGAGTTCAATACAATGATCTGGAAAAAGTCAGAAGATGTAAGTCATTTTAATACAGCACTTTCAGCTACTGAAGATCCAGATTCCACTGTTCACTGTGAGACTTCGGCTGACATATTCTTCAAAGAATCGCAAAGGAAGTCAACAATGCCCAGTGACAGAGCTCTCTGAGGTTCTCAAACTAAAATCTGTTTGCTTTGGGTTTATATAGTGCAGAGACAACTTAGGAGGCAAATAACATAAATGCCATCACCACGTTCCAGTCCAGAAGTTTTTATTACAGCAAGTTTAGCTCTGGGCAAGCTGCCGCAATCAGCACATTCTGATGGCAAATACACTATGTTTTCCTCCTAAGCAGTATGTAGCACTTGGGCTGTTCCTGAGAAGGATTCATGAAACAGCTCTAATCAACACATTATGGTTGAAACAGCTAGATGTATCACTCACATTTTTTATGCCTTAATTGTCAAAACTGTTTGCTTTCCATATGAACACAATCAACTTTAACTCTCCGTAAAATCAAACAAACAAGTTCAACTGACATGACAAATAATCCCTTCCCTTTCACCACCAAATAGATCCTCTAAGATTTAACTCAAATGTTAGAAAAGAAAAAAACTAGAAGTGAATGCAAATGAAAAAATAATTTACTAAAATGAATTCTCTGAAGCAAGGTTAAAGTAAGAGAAAATTTCTCTGCTTTTTTCACAAAAATGTTAAAAACCGTTGGTAGGAAGTGGGTGTGGCTTAATCAATGGAGCTTCCGTTTACCATATGGGAGGCCCCGAGTTCGCTTCCCGGGGCCTCCTTGTGAGGGCAGGCCGGCCCACGCAGCGCGGTGGGCTGATTGCAGCAAGACCTCACAGCAAGGGGGAGATAAGCAGACACAGAAGAAATGCACAGCAAATGGACACAGCAAACACAAGCAGCAAGGCGGGGATAAATAAATAAATAAATCTTTAAAAAAAAAAAAAAAACGTTGGTAATGCTTACTGAGATCACGGCAATACAGGGCTTAATAAATGAGCGTCTTCTAAAAGTTGGAAAACTTTATATTCCCAGATTACTGACACACTAATTTACTAACCTCAAATTTCATAGCTCTAATGAGCTTGACAGTTTTTATTCTAGATTATATGCAAATGGCATAGTTTCTCAAATCAATGAAAATAAATGAATAATTACCAACATTTTATTTGAGGAGAAAATGAATAGGTGAAGCCATTCACATCTTCCAATTTAGTAAGAAAAAATGTGAATTTCTTCACCAAAGATAAAGTGAATAAAAACTGAAAGGTGAAAAGGTGCTTATCTCTTATCTAAACATGGTATCAGTTTAGGACAAGATTCCAGTGCCTTTAACATTCCCCAACAAAAAATTGGCTGACAAATACAAAGGTCGTTTTGGCTCTTGAATCAATATTAAGATTTCAAATTTTTATGTCAAATTTATTGTATTATTAACGGGGATAACATCTCATTCTCAAATTATGTTGAGATTTTCAGCTTCACGGTAAGCTATTATCAAAAAAAGCATCCCTTACCTGTCCACTTTTGCTTTACTTCCCTCTTTTAATTAAGAAAATCCCCTTCCTTTCTTCTCAATAGTGTGTATGTCTGTGTGCACACATGTGTGTCTGGCCCATGGACCGCCCTTTGAGTAGCAGTGAATAGTTTGGTTCTAGCTGTAGTGATCCATGTCCAACTCAGTTCTGACTATGGTTTGGTGTCAATTAGTGGCATTTGCTCCTCTAGCTTAGGTATCCGTGGAGACAAATTGGGGTCCTATGGCTGCTTGGCACTTCTGGGATAGCTGCAGCAATTCAAGGGCCTCCTAGTTAACTAATATTGGTGTTTTTTTTAAAACCCAATCTGCAGAGATTTGGAGGGGAGACTATTAGAGTCATGTCTCTCTACCTTTCCTCTCTAAGATCTACTGCTTACCATTTTGTTCTCCTCTACAACTTGCCCTCTCCCCCTTAGAAGATAAGAATTTCAGCTTATCTATGTTTGAGAATGAGGTACTGGCTTGCCTTATGTTAACAGACACAGAGAATTACCCAGTGAATGGACACAAAAAACAGCAAATGGGGAAGGGGGGGTTTAAAATGGATAAAGTAAATAAATCTTTAAAAAAAAAAAAAAATCTATATTATTGTGGGGTGCAATCCCATATGGTTTTTGTTTTATCATGATTTCAGTAAAGCATTTAACATTTTAAAATTATATCCTCCAGGACCAGATGAAGAACCACAGGCTGCATAATAATATTATAAGAGAACTAAATAACAAAAGCCAAAATTTGATCAGCAACAACCTGGAAGGAAGTCTCTAAAAGCACATCACTGGACTTTGTCCTCAAGTTAAAGCTTTTCAAGATTTTTTTTTCAATAACTTGGATAATGGCACATAAGCCCTTTTTACCAAGAACTGAATCTTAGAGACAGAATTAAAATGTTTAATGGCAGAATTAAATGTTAAATTCTTGCATTCATACAAGAAAAATTATTAAGTCAATACTAAGTGTTCTGTAATAAACGCTTGGCAATATATAAACTAAGAATACAGTGTATCTTTAAGAAATGTATGACCTAGTAAAAGTGATAAGAGAAATGAACAAATGCTAGAATATGAAAAGTGCTACAGTAGAGGAATGTACAGAGAACCTAGTCGAGCCTGCTAACTTCTGATCTACAGAAATTTGAAATAAATGTCCTGTTTTAAGCTGATAAGTTTATGGTGTGATTTGTTACACAGCAATCAAAAACTAATACACTTTCTATATATTCTTCCATCACACACAAAAAATCAAGGTAAAAAACTGATTTCCTACACTGTTATAAGAAAATGATCTAATCTAAAAAGAATCAAGGGGCCAAAAGAACTGACAGATTTCACAGTTGTTACCCACAACAGATCTGAATTAAAATAAAGTTCATATTTTGCACATATATATGAATTGATTTCTAGAAGCTCATGTTGTGTATATTGAAAGGACTAACATAGCTATTTCAAAAGAGGTAAACATGTTAGATCAATAATCACAATAAATATTAGGAAATGTAATAAATGGAATGATTTAAGGGGATGACAATAAAACTTTTTCAATTTAAACCTTTGGTAGAATAAAAAACATCCATTATGAAAACAGATATGGGAATCAATAGATAACAAAGTTTATTTTTTTGAGCAAGAAATGACAAGGAATCAAAACAGTCACCATTCATTTCACAGTATGTTGTTGCTTTAGGGAAATCTCCAACGATTTTTTTTGGGGGGGGAGGTACTTCATCTTTACTTCTCAGTGGTTACATGGATATGATAAGAGTTCATGAACACCTGGCAGACTTGTAAACCTCCACTAAGAGGTTTCTTGCCTTACAGCCTCTAAAGCAACCAAACTATAAATCTCTTTCTCCCCACTGCAGATAGTTCGTCTTGAAATAAATCAAAAGATTCACCTTGCCACCAATACTTGGTGTACTTTCATTTTTCTTTTATTAAAACAATTAAAGAGATTAAGTAAACTTAAAAATTATACTTTTCATACCTAAATCTTTGTTCAACCCAAGAAGAGGCAACATAACATAGTGGTTAAATGTGTGAGTTCTAGAATTCGTTTTCCTGGGTTTAAATTCTACATATGCCACTTGCTAGGTGTGTGATGTTAGGCAAGTTAGGTAACTTCTCTGTGCCCCCATTTCCTTTTCTGTAAATGGGAAGAATAAGAATATATGCCTCTACCTTGTAGGACTGTAGTGAAGATTAAATGAATTAATATGTAAAAGGTCTTTACAACAGTGCCTGATGCATATTAAGTGTTCAGTAAATCTTACCTATTATTAATAAAATGGCCAAAGCTTTTCCTTATAATCTTCTCCTCCCATTAGGCAAAATTAGACATCCTAACAATAGATACATTTTTCAAAATGTATTGTGCAACAACGGTGGCTCACTACAGACCGTCACCTGTTTCCTCTGCCTTTCCCATTACTCCTGCCTTTTATTCAATAACTGCTTTCCACAGAAATCAGACTGGAAACCATAGGAGGGACTCTGAGCCTGGCCCAAGTGAGTTTCAGACATTTGTCCAGAAATGCAGTCCAAAGCTGTTCCAATCCTTGACATAGGTGGATTGACCATCTCTGTTTGAATCCTACTTCAAAACAGAAGTCAAGGAAGACCCCAAAACACATAAAGGATATAGTAGGACACAAGTGAAAAGCTTGTCAATTTCTTAAAGTTTCCATCTGAAATAAATGTATCATTAACAAATAAGAGAGTTTCCTTTTGTACCCTTGCCATAAATGAAACCACCATGAGATAATATACCAGCAGTAAAGAGCATGAGCATTGAAATCAAACAGACCTATTTTCAAGGCCCTCCTCTCAGTCTGTTTCCTCATCTCCAAAATGG
>JAQZBX010077891.1:0-14199 GCA_029593785.1 Cabassous unicinctus
TCAAAGGACTTGGGTCCAGTAAGGAGACTGGGGAAAAAGCAAACTGCTGACTTCATGACAATAGTGCCTTAATCACAATCCAAGGATTAAGATTCTTCCTCAGCACTGTTAGCTGCAGGAAACCACCGCATTCCCTACCTCCACCTTCTCTACAACCGGGGTGTTGGGAAGTTGCCACCAGAACAGCTGGCTTAGCACCAGGCCCTGCTTGCCAGACCTCTACCAGTCACATGAATGATTCTAGCATCACCCTCTCCATACGTTATTCCAAGACTGTTTCAAATATTTGAGAGTACCTGTGATTGTAAGAATAAATTAGTTAAAGTCCTAGCTTCAAAGGGATCTGGAATGTGAAGTTTTACGTTGCGAGATCAATCAGACTTACAACAACAGTAGGAAGAAATTGGACAACTGCTTAGTGACCAAGTGACCCATTACACCATCTTTCCACATGGGTATTTAATATTAACAAATAAAAGCCTTGAAAATATTAATGGGAGCCATTTGAAATGGCCATTTTTGTTAGGCAGAGATAAATGCTTGGTACAGTTATAAGATTCAAAGCATATACATGCAAACTATATCAGTCATCAAAATAAAAGGGAACATCAGTTAATGATAAAGTTAGCAGAACACTAGATATGAATAAAATTTATACAGTATAAGTTCTGAATTTATAACTTGTTCACATATAAACTATTTCCCATAAAGAATAGCCACACAAATTTAAATAGATTGATAAATTATGGTGATATGTTTATAGATTATAGATATAAAGTAACAATTATTTAAAATGGAAGAAAATTTATCAATAGTTCAAGAGTTATTTTCAAGATTTTCTTGTAGAATGTGTTTTTTTCCTGCACTAATTTCCAAATTTAAATTTAAATTAATTTAAATTAAATGAAATTAAAAATTAAGTTCCTCAGTTGTACTAGCCACATTTCAAGTGCTCAATAGGAAAAAAATTTAAAAAATGAATTATTATATTTATAAGAAATGATTAGAGATCAATAAAGAACAATAAGTACAATTAAGCAAGTTGATATATTAGGGAGAGATTGGGAGGTTACTTCTGATTGATGGTCAGAGAAGTTGTCCCTGTGTTAAAGTCCTTTAATCCTAGACTTGATTGACCATGAGATGATGAAACCACATGTGGGGTGAGTATAAGAAACAGAGCTAAAAACTACTGGAAAGGATTCAGGTGGAATAAGAGTGGCCTATTTGAGACAGAAAAAGAATGGCAGAGTGACTACAGTGTGTGAACAAAGAGAAGAATAAGATTTCAAGATCCAAGAGGTACTGAAGAGGCAGATAAGGCAGACATTGAGACATTGCTGGCCATGGTTTGTATATTTTCTGCATGTCATCAATAAGAGTATATTGAGTGAGGTAATGATATGATTATAAAACACAAACACATTGGTAACTGCTAAGAAGAGCAGAAGTGGAAAAGATACAGGTGTGTTGCAATCAAAACCTGGAGGAGATAGACATCAAAGGAGCACTGTTTTGACATATAAACTTAAGAGAAGAACTGCATAATAGTACATGAATGAAAAAGTGAAGACTGCCTTAAGAAATGGAAAATCATTTGGCATAAGAGAATTGCAGATTCAGAGTGTGGTAGTTGTTAAGAAAAAAAGTCTAGGCATATAAATCAGGTCTCCTATTGTTATCTTCATGGATGTCCCTTCATTATTTATACTCTTCTTTCACTGTTGTATGCTCCAAACATTGAATTCTGAAAGTGGGGGGAAAATATTCACTGTGGTACCATATCTCAAACTTTGCCAGGCTGTTTCTTGGTCATGTCTTCCAATAATCACAAATGCTCTCAACTTGAACATTTGTCCCTCATGAAAATTGTTTTTCTGGTAAATGGAATCCAGGCAATTTCATATGCAAAGGGAGAAAAGCAGGACTGAGCAGACCTATGCTTCTACCACTCTGTTCCATGATGCTAATCCTTGACAAAAGAATTTACTGCTTCTCTATAAAACCTGTAAGATTGTGTAATCAAAGCCACTAGTATTAAGTCTTTTAGACATTTTTACTATGAAAAATCACTTTGCTAATAGAGGAAATAATTTTAATAGTGCCTGGTAGTTGTGTGGGGTTTATACTAAATGTTTATATTTGGTAGACAAAAAACTGGTGAGTTATGTTCATTCCCAGATTTTTAAAAGATTGCTGGCCAAGGAAATTCCAGCATTGAGAAATCAGCAAAGTGCCTTATTCTTTCCTTTTTCCTCAAAGGATTTTCAGACTTTGTGGAATCACTTAAGAACAGTAGGTATTTTACAGGCTATTCTTCGCCAAAGTTCTTCTCTTCTCTGACGTATATCCTAGTATAAGATATCTTGTTACATAGAGATTTCATGGTTTGAGTAACCCATTATTATTTTGTGAAACAATGAGAAAACAGGACTGTATGGGAACTATACAAGAGAATTGCTTTGAATCTGGAGCATCACAATCGGAATCATTAGAAAAGGAGTGGAAGGTGATGTTACTGGAGAATAATACTAACTTTTTCTGATATATATTCCCTCCATTGCAGCAAAGTTCCACTTTTTAGTAATAGTGTAAGCTTTCCCTGAGCACTCTAAGTGAAATATCACAACATCCTAAGAATATCAATGTTGTTTAGTTGGAATTCTTTTTCTGTTGTTTCAGCTTTAATTAAAAAGAAGAAAATGAGAACCATATATTTGCCTTTATTAGCCTAGACATTAATATTGTACTTGTACTAAAATAATATTAACTAAGAATATAATTTAAGAGCATACTTTATATAGTTCAATATGCAAAGACTGTATCAAAGAACAATTTGAAATAGGACTTGACATACTTTTTGTTGAAAATATTTCACAGTGCATAAATCATAAAGACTACTTTGTCTTTATATAATAAGTTTTTACATTTGGAACTCTACAGTTACAGCTTATGCTGCTAAAATTTTCCAATAAAATTAGGTCCAACTAAAACTGAAACTCCTGTGACATCATCATGGTGATGTGAGACATTCCTTGGAAAAGTCTCCCCTCAGGATCAACTATTAAAAGGATTAAACACACTTGCTTGGAGAAGGAGGATAGAGACTGGAGAAGGAATCCACAAATGATGAATTGAAGAAAAATAAATATATATCCTAAAACAGCAAAAATATTTTCCTATCAGACTTGCCATTCCTGACCCCACCCCTCCACTCATTTATGGACAGCCTGAGTCACTCAGAGGCAGCACAGCCTGCATCCTTCATGCTGCAGAATCAGACCATAGAGCCACTTACAGCAGGTAGATAGAATCACATGCATATCCATACACAGAGAACTAAGTTCACAGAGACCCAGGATGGAATGCAAAAAACTTAGATGTATATATAAAAAAATGCCCCTGGGGATGGGATGAGGAAGAGGCCATGGAAGAACTGTTGGCAAGAGATGTGCAGACTCAATTCAGGCTCTGTTTTCTAGATCACCTAAACACACAATGGAACTTTTTTGGAGTGACAAGAATTGGCATCCTTTGGCAAGATACCATATCAGGGAAAAAACAGGAGGCTGAAAAGCCTCACGGGAAAAAAAGGAGTAACTGAATTGTTAATAAGGAGGACAGATCCCCAAAATGAAAATATAAGGAAAAGTGGGCACTGAGTGAGGGACAGAATTTAAACAAATCACAGGAATGGGAAGAAAAAGTCTACACAAAAATAAACAGAACACGATTTCCAGAGAAGGAACAGAGGAAAGGAAGCTTTGTACTGGTGGTGAAACAACTGGACAAAAATTACAATCTTAAACCTCATGTCAAGGGCAAGAATCAGTTGAAGAAGAGCAGAGAAAATCTGAACAAACACAGGCGACTCAATAGGTCCAGAATAAGTCAGATCAACCATGTCAAAAGAACCTTAACATAAAGCCAATCAACACTGAAATCCTAGGCAAGAGGGTTAAACTGACCTTCAGAGTTAACACATCAAAATAATAAGATGCCCAGGCATCAGCAAAAAAATTACATGCCATATTAAGAAACAGGAAGATATGGTTTAGTAAAGGGGAAAAATTAAAACTTCAGAGGAGACAAAGAATTTGGAAAAACTAATCAAAGAAATTCAAATAAATCACTTAATTCAAGGAGATGGACTATAATATGGATGTAGAACAAAAAGATATTAAGAAGACTATCTGTGAGCAAGAAGAATAACTTAAAAGTTTAAAAGGAAACATAACAGAAATGATGGAAGCTACTCTAATGTACCTTATGAAATAATGTACCTATGAAAAGTACAATAATGGAGATTAAAAATACACTAGTCATACAACAGTAGATTTGAACAGTCAGAAGAAAGAATCCATGAAATATAAGAGAGGACAATCAAAATCATACAAATAAAGAAAAGAATAGTAAAAGAATTTGCAGTGTCTCAGGGCCTGAGAGCATGAATAATATAAACATATGTATCATGGGTAAACCAGAAGGAGAAGGGAAAGGGGGCAGAAAGAATATTTGAAGAAATAATGGCTGAAAATTTCCAAACTCTTATGAAAAAAAATATATATATAGTTCAATGAAGTACATTGTATTCTAAACAGAATAAATCCTAATAGAACTACTCCAAGGCACAAACTAATCAGAAAGTCAAATGCCAAATATGAAGAGAGAATTCTGAAAGCAGCAAGAGAAAAGTGATTTTTCACATAAAAGGGATCCCCAATAAGACTACGTGCTGACCTCTGATCAGAAATCTTGGGTCCCAGAAGACAGTTTTATGATATATTTAAGGTGTTGATACAGAAAAAACACAGGGCAAAAATTCTTTATCCAGCAAAACTGTCCTTCAAAAATAAGAGAGAATTTTAAATAGTCATACATGAACAGAAAGTGAGAGACTTCATCAACAAAATACCAGCCCTACAAGAATTATTAAAGGGAAATCTTCAGGTTTGAAAGGAAAAGAGAAGAGAGAATATCTTGGAATAGTGTGGAGAAGTGAAGATCTTCAGTAAAGGCTACTAAAAGGGTAAATGCAAACGCCAAGAGTCCTGTATCCTCAATATACAACTCTACTTTTCATTTTTTATTTGAGTCAGAATACAATTGAACAAGAAAAAGTCATATTTTATGATAATGGACAGACAAAATATAAAAAGGTAATATGGTGTAAAAACACCTTAAAAAGGGGAAACAGCAGAATATGGGAGCACAGAATGTTTATGCTATTGAAGCTAAGTTGGTGTCTTTTCAAATTAGTTGGTTATAGAATTAGGTTGTGTAATAAAAAAAACAAAACAAAACTGGGTAACCACAAAGAATTTTTAAAAATGCCCAGAAACAGAAATGAGAAAGAGATCAGTCAGAAATATCACAAAAGACCAACTATGCAAAAAAGGAAATTTGCAGTCTAGGAAAAGAGAGAGAAAAGAAAAGTGACATGTAAAAACCAAAGGACCAAATGGCTGAAGTAAGTACTGCTTTTACAATAATAAAACTGAATGTTAATGAATTGAACTCTCCAATCAAGAGATGCAGAATGGCTGGAAGGATAAAAATGCATGATCCAACTAGATGTTGTTTGCAAGAGACTCACATTAGACACAAAGAGAAAAATAGATGGAAAGTGAAAGGAGGGAAAAAGATATTCCATGGAAATAGCAACCAATAAAGAGCTAGGGTAGCTATACTAATATTGGACAAAATTGACTTTAAGTCAAAAGCTGTTACAAGAGACAAAGAAGGTTATTATATATTAATAAAAGGGTCAATCCAACAAGAAGAAATAACAATCATAAATATTTATGCACAAAACTGCAATGTCCCAAAATACATGAGCCAAACACTGGCAAAACTGAAGGGAGAAATAAATTTCTCTAAATTAATAATTGAAAACTTCAATACACCACTCTCATCAATACATAGATCATCTAGACAGAAAAGTAATAATGAAAGGTAACCTGAATAATATGATAAATGAACTAGAACTAATAGATATATACAGAACACTGTATACTACAAAACTGGAGAATACACTTTTCTCAAGTGCACATGGATCATTCTCCAGGATAGGACACATGTTGGGTCACAAAACAAGTCTCAATACATTTTTTTTTTCAAAGATTTATTTATTTATTCATTTATCCCCCCCTTGCTGCCTGTCTTCCACTGTGTCCATTCGCTGTGTGTTTCTTCAGTGTCCACTTATCTCCCCCTTGCTGTGAGGTCCCGCTGCATCAGCCCACCACACAGCGCGGGCCGGCCTGCTCTCACAAGGAGGCCCCGGGAAGCAAACCCAGGGCCTTCCACATGGTAAACGGGGGCTCCATCGATTGAGCCACACCCACTTCCCTCAATACATTTTAAAAGATTAAAATTATACAAAGTATCTTCTCTGACAACAATGGAATGAAGCTGGAAATCAATAACAGGCAAAGAACTGGAAAATCCACAAATATATGGAAGTTAAATAACACACCCTTAAACAACCAATGGGCCAAAGAAGAAACTATAAGGGAAATCAGTAAATATATTGAGACGAATGAAAACAAGAACACAATATATAAAAATTTATGGGATGCAGCTAAGTTAGTGCTAAGATTTAAATTTATAGCCCTATAGACTTAGATTAAAAAAGAAGAAAGACTTAAAACCAAAGACATTAGCAGCACTCCCAGAGGAACTAGAAAAAGTAGAGCAAAATAAACCCAAAGCAAGAAGGAAATAACGAAGATTAGAGCAGAAATAAATGAAATAAAGGCTATAAAAAATAGAAATAACAAAGCCAAAAGTTGGGTGTTTTGAAAAGATCAATAAAATTGAGAAACCCTTAGATAGACTGACAAAGAGAAAATGAGAGGATGGAAATAAATAAAATCATAAATTTGAGGGAGACATTACTACTGACCCGACAGAAATAAAATGGATCATAACAGGGTACTATGAACAATTGTATGCCAGCAAATTAGACAACCGAGATGAAATGGGCAAATTCTTAGAAACACGCAAAAAACCTACACTCATTTTAGAAATAAATAGAAGATTACAACAGAAAAATTATAAGTAAAGAGTTTGAATCAATTACCAAAATGAACTTCACAATTATGTAAAGCCCAGGACCTTCACAGGTAAGTTCTACCAAACATTCCAAGAAGAATTAATACAGTTCTGCTCAAACTCTCCCAAAAAAATTGAAAAGGAGAACAAAGTACCTAATTCAGTCTATGAGGTGAACATCACCCTAATACCAAAGCCAAATAAAAATACAAGTAGAAAAGAAAATTATAGAACACTTTCTCTTATGAATACAGATACAAAAAACTAGCAAATCAAATACAACAGTATTATACAAGTATTATACACCATGGTGGAGTGGGCTTTATCCCAGGTATGCAAGTGTGGTTCAACATAAGAAAAACAATTAATGCAGCATATAACTTTAACAAATCAAAGGTAATAAAAAAAATGATCATCTCAATTGATGCAAAAAAGGCATTTGACAAAATCCAATATGCTTCCTTGATTAAAAAAAAAACGCAAAAAAACACAAAAGTAAGAATAGAAGGAAACATCCTCAACATGTTAAAGGACATATGTGTAAAACCCACAGCTAACATCATTCTTTTGGTGAAAGACAGAAAGCTTTCACTCTAATATCTCAAAAATCAAAAGGATGCCCACTGTCAACACTGCGATTCAACATTATACTGAATGTACTAGACAGAGAACTTAGGCTAGAAAAATAAATAAAATGCAGCCATATTGGAAAGGAAGAAGTAAAATTTTCATTATTTGCAAGTGACATGATTTTATATAAAGTTCTGAAAAATGTACAACAAAAACTAGAGCTAATTAGTGAATTCATGCAAAAATCAGTAGTGTTTCTATACACTGGTAATGAGCAATCTTAGGAAGCTATAAGGAAAAAAATCCGTTTACAATAGCAACTAAAAGAAACAAATATATAGGAGTAAATTTAACCAAGGCTATAAAGGCCTTACACATGGAAAACTACAAAATTTGCTAAAGGAAATGAAAGAAGATCTAAATAAATGAAAGAACATTCATGCTCATAGATTAGAAGACTAAGTATTAAGATGCCAAATCTTTTATCCAAAATGATTTACAGATTCAACACATTCCCAATCAAAATTCTACCAGCCTACTTTGCAGACATAGAACATTCAATTATCAAATTTATTTGGAATTTAAAGGGCACCAAATAGCCGAAACCATCTAGAAAAAGAGTGAAGTTGGAGAACTAACATTTCCTGAATTTAAAGCTTATTACAAGCCTACAGTGGTCAAACCTGCATGATACTGGCTAAAAGGGGGATATATAGACCAATGGAATAAAATTAAGAGTTCAGAAATAGACCCTCACATGTATGGCTTATTGATTTTTGGTAAGGCTGGCATGTCCACTCAATTGGGAAAAAATATTCCCTTCAACAAATGATCCTGGGAAAACTGGATATCCATATGCAAAAGAATGAAAGAAGAACCTTATCTCACACCATACACAAAAATCAACTCAAAATGGATGAAAGACCTAAATATAAAAATGAGGACTATAAAACTCCTAGAAAAAAATATTGGGGAGCATCTTCAGGATCTTGTTTTAGACAGTGGCTTCTCAGACTTTACACCCAAAGAAAAAATAGATAAATGGTACCTCATCAAAATTAAAAACTTTTGTTTATAAAAGGATTTTATCATGAACATGAAAAGAAAACCTACTCAATGGGAAACATATTTGAAAAAAACATATCTGATAACGGTTTAATATCTAGAATATATGAACAAACCCTACAACTCAACAGTAAAAACACAAATTACCCAATTTAAAGATGGGCAAAAAACTTGTGTAGACATTTTTCCAAATAGGATATACAGATGGTTAAAAAGCCCATGAAAATATGCTCAACATAAGTAGCTATTAGGGTAATACAAATCAAAAGCACACTGAGATACCAATTCACACCCACTAAAATGGCTACTATTTTTTTAAAAGGAAAATTACAAGTATTGGAGAGGATGTAGAGAAATAGGAATATGCATTCTCTGCTGGTGGCAATGTAAAATGGTGCAGAAACTGAAGAAGACAGTTTGGTACTTCCTCAGAACGCTAAGAAGAGAATTACCATATGACATGACAATTCCTCTACTAGGTATATACGCAAAAGAATTAAAAGCAGGGATGTAGACAGGTATTTACACACTGATGCTTAAAGCAGCATTATTCATACTTGATAGAAGACTAAGCAACACAAGTGTCTGTCAATCAATGAAAGAATAAACAAAATGTAATATATAATTACAATGGAATATTATTCAGCATTAAAAAGGGATGACTCCTGTACATTTTAAGCCTTAATTTCCCATTCCCTATTCCCAACCCTTCCACTGATAACCTATATTCCAGATTCTATCTCTATGAGTTTGCTTATTTTTATTGTTTCAAATCAGTTTGATCATACAGTATTTGTCGTTTTGTGTCTGGCTTATTTCACTCAACATAATATCTTCTAGGTACATCTATGTTGTCACAGGAAGCAAAACTCCATTCCTTTTTTTAAAAAAGAAATACTTTTATTAGAGAATTTGTGGGTTTACAAAACAGTCATGCATAAAGTACAGGATCTTCATATGCCACCCAACCGCCAACAAATTGCCTTTGTATGAAACATTTGTTAAAATTGATTAACTAAAGTCCATGGTTTAACTTAGGATTTACTGTTTTTGTAGTGTAGTTCCAAGGATTTTTAAAAAATGGTTAAGTCACTTTTTCTACATAATTTAAAATAATGAAGGAGAAACACACAAAGAATATTGTCAGATTTTGCTTGAAGACTTACTTAGCTGTCAGTTTCAGTACTTTTCTCTCTCTCGTGTGTCAGATCATGTTAAATCTGAACACTGCAATCGTTCATTTCTTTGTTACAAAAGATTTTCCTCTGATTTACACCATTCCCAACTCTCACACTTACTACATGATCTTGCTTTTACCATTAATACTTTACTGTGATGGATGTTGTATCAAAATAAGTTATTGAAACCAATTGACTTTTTTATTATCAGCCATGTGTGCTATATGAAATAACTATGATGGATTTGTATAAGTAGAAAAGCATATATACATATTTTACATTGAACCTTAGTATGCAGGTTTAGATGCCAATATTAAATGCTGTTCTCAGATGCTTGCATACTGCCTCATATTAATATAATGTGATTATGTCTATATGTTTATATATATCAACACGTATGTGTGTGTTGGGCTTTGTTAGACCTCATGGAATTTGTGTGTTTGCCATTTTCAACACTGTACCTATTTTCAGCAATTGACCAATGGAGAATAGGCATCTCTTGATAGATTTTTCTCATTTCTAAGGTATACCCCTGACAATTTTCCAGGACCCTTAGATACAATAGTTGACTCAGCTCTTTATGTGGTGTGTATGTATGTGTTTATTTAATGCATCTCCTTGTATCTGTGGCTTTCTGTCATCAAGCTTCATTTTCTTTCAACTAGAAGTAGAATTACGGCAATTGCCTTGATCAGATTTGACACCCCAGCTATTTTCTCCCATCTTTCATTGTCAACGTATGTGATGTACATTCCTTTCCTGCTTTTCAACCTACTCGTCAAACATGTACTCTGTTAAACACTCAATGCCCTTTCTTGTATTTATCTCATAACAAAAACGCGTGTATTTTATTCTTCATGAATTTAATCTTAAAAAAATTTCATCTATGATTTTTACACAGGCATGGCATTGTCTGATACCAAAGTAAGGCCGGAAGGCCTTGCAAATTCCTGACTTCTCTGGACTTTAATGTCTGGATGTGGATAATGGAGATAGTGACCACCTTACCCTACAGTTCACGATTATGCATGTATTGTAATTACCCACACTCACAATGCCTGGTTTCAAGGAAGGCTTTTAAAACCTATGCCATAAGAGTTATTAGGGAAAAAAGCTCTTAAAGACACTTATTCTTTTGCCTCACCTGCAACTGACAGCCTATTTCTACTTGTATCAATTTAGATAATGACAACATGAGGTGGTAATTTTTAGTCTAAAATCTAAAACGTGAGGGAAAATAATTTGAAAAAATTGGTCAGTAGATGATGACTTTTACGGATAGGACCACAATCTCCGGAAGGAATTCATGCTGAAGAACAGAGGAGACTCTTTCAGGGACTAGAATCAGCAGGGGAGGTTGCCATGAAGCAATAAGTATGAATTAGGAGCTAATGGGAGAGGACTGATGGGTTGAGGCCCAGGCAGGTGTGCAGCAGTGGCTGGGGGTAGCTAGTAGTGGCTGGGACTCTGATCCTGCAGTAGCTACTGCAGTCCTTGGGTCTCTCTGTGAATGCTTCCCTGCCCAGTGCTGGAGACAAGACACCATCAGGCCAGAGGTGTTGAGACCATTTATACTCTTGGGCTGTGTATCCTTGTTGCTCTGGTACCCTTTTACCAAAGCAACTCTTAAAAGCAACAACAAAAAATTACAAATGCATGAGTAAATCAAAAGAATGGAAAGGTGGATATTAGTTTCATCATTTTGCTAAGATTAATTTCTCCCTTTTAACAAAGTTGCCTTTCTCTATTTCCTGGAAAATCATAAAAAATATTTCTAACATGCTTTAAATATTTTCTGAATCCATGTGAATATATAACATGAATTAAAATCTAATTAAGAAGTACATTTTAAATATAGCACTAAAGAAATCAGGGAAGAAAATTCAAATATATATATATAAGCCTAAAATTAATCTAAGCAAAATCATTCTAATAGAAAATCTTGATTTTATATTTTTAATTTTTAACTTTTATTTTTAGAAAAGCTTTTGATTACATAAATATTACAACAAAAATATATGAGATTCCCATATGCCCCACTTCCTCCTCCCCCACACACACTTTCCCCTGTAACAACATCTTTCATCACTGTGGTACACTTGTTACAATTGATGAACACATATTGAAGCTTGATACTAACCATGGTCTACAGTTTACATTACAGTTTACACTCTGCACTGCACAATTTTATGAGACAGAATGTATAATAGCCTGTATCCATCATTGTAATGTCATGCAGGATAATTCCATGTCCCCCAAATGCCCAATGTATTACCTATTCCTCCCTCTCCTTCCCACCTCTGGTGGCCACTGCCTTTATATCAATGATACAAGTTCTTCCATTGCTAGAATAATAATAAGTCTATCTTAGTCCATGGTTGCATTCTCCTCTTATGTTTGTTCACTCCTCAATCTTGAGGATTTGGGGATGGTGATGCCCACTCTGTTTCTGATTGAGAGGGGGCTTAGATTCTTTGGGGCAGATAGATGGAACTGTCTTGCTTGCAGTTGTGGATAATTTCTGTTTTGGGGATGGGGATTGTCCATCATCATCCTTTTGTTAGTTTTCCTGGGTGAGTCCAGTGAACTGGAGAGTGGATGTTGCAACTCTGCTGAGATTCATAGCTCAACTCGCATATGAACATACCAAAGATTTCATTCTCTGGGATATATATTTAATGAGTATAGTGTTAATTATAGATTCAAATAAGAGAGAGAGAAGATCCATTTGAAGAGAAATTATAAATGAGTCTAACTCTGTTACATTGGGGAGCATAATATTCCAAAGTAAGGCCCACTGACAGGGTGCTGAATTGCTGAGATTGTCTGCCCTGCCTGTCCTGTCTAGATTTCTCCAGAGCCTTCAGGAGCCCCACTGTTTTAGTCACTGTTTACTGTGATAGTCAATGAGATCCTGCTGAGACATTCATAAGCAGAACCTCTGGAATGACCTCCCAAATCACTTTGAAATCTCTTAGCCATAAATACTCATTTGTATTTGATATTTCCTCCTTTTGGTCAAGTTCTTTTTCAAAATGCATTGCTAGTTGGTGCTTGGCAATAATACTTCAATACTTCTATGCCAGGGAGACTCATCCCTGGGTGTCACATCCCACACCAGTGGGGGGTGGGGTGGGGGGAGTAGTGCTTTTATATGCTGACAATAAGTAGACATTCTTATTCTGTTATAGACTTATTATTATTCTAGCAATGGAAGAACTCTTATCACTGACATAAAGGCAGTGACCACCAGAGGTTCTGAGGGATGGGAGAGGGAAGAATAGTTGTAATATAGGGGCATTTTCGGACATTAGCGCTGTCTTGCATTACATTGCATTGATACAGGCCATTGTATATATTTATTTACAGGCCATTATATATTTATATTCTGAGTTTGTCTTAGAGAGAAGCCACATTTGCACAGGGAGGCTTTCAGGAGGTAACTCTTAGGCAATATAACATACTAGGCTAAGTTTCCATTCCAAAATTCCATTCTCTATTAAAGAATATAGCAGGACTTCCCAGAATGGGAATTAAATATTCTTTCAGTTATTGTGTGGGTTTCTTCCATATGTTCCCCCAGTGTCTTATTTATTTCACTTCATCTTCAAAGAAGCTTTAGGTTAAAGAAAACTCACATAGAAAATATTAGGGATTGTCATATACCCAACCTCCTCACACCCTCTGACTCTCCTGTATTAATAACATTTTACATGTGTATGGTACCTCTGTTACAACTGAAGTACAAATATTGAAGCATTGCTACTAACCATAGTCAATGGCTTACATTATGGTTTACATTTTGTACTGTTCACTTTTACAGGTTTTGACAAAATGTAAAATGACCTGTATCTGTCATTGCAAGATCATGCAGAACAATTCAAGTGCAATAAAAATGTCCTCCCGCTCCCCTTGGACCTATGGTAACCACTAAATTTTAATTTTTGAATTATAAGGTTCATAGTTACATGCAATAATATTGACGGCTTGACATACTGGTCTGTTTTCTTTTTTAGGCACTGCCTATGTTCTGGAGAGATTCTTGTTCTCTAATTGAGAACATAGCAGGACTCCCCAGCATAGGGGAATTTAATATTTTCTTGTTTATTGTGTGGGTCTCCACCCACTGAGAAAACACACTAAGATAAGATAAACAGTTTCATATTCCATAGAATCCTGCCCTAGGTGGACCCTATCCTACATATTCCCCCTGCCCAACACTCTGCACCAGTAACCCTCCCCTGCCATATTTGCCTAAAGAACACTCCCACCATTGGTAGTTTTAACCACAGACCTACAAATCCCCAGAGTTCACCTGTTCCTTCCTCCA
>JAQZBX010077892.1:0-14217 GCA_029593785.1 Cabassous unicinctus
CAGACACAAAAGGGCAAATACTGTATAATTGTGCTATTACAAATTAAATATATTAAATAAACTCATGGAGTTAATAATTCAAATATAGGTTGCCAGAAAATAGAACGAGGGTAAAGAATGGAAAGTTGAGGGTTAATCTGTGCAGAATTGATAAAAAAGTTATTTGTAAATCTTTGGAAATGAATGGAAGTGGTGAAAGCACATCAGAATGTTTATAACTAGCAGAGTTATTATCTGGGTTGAATAGGAAAGCTTAAGGATATTTTTATTACTAGAAGGAAAGCTAAAAAATGTAACATGGGACTGTATAACATAGTGAAACCTCATATAAAACATGAATATAAGTGATATCACATATATAAGACTGTTCTTACAAAATTTAAATACAAATATCCTAGAAAGAAGGGAACAGAATAGCAGCTATGTACAGTAGGGGAAGCATAGAGCGATTGAGAAGTGATGAGTTTTGTTTGTTTGTTTGTTTTTTGTTTATTATCTTATAATAATAATAATTATTATTGGCATAATGAAAATGCTCTAAAAGTGATGAATGTACAACTATGTGATTATACCAAATACCTTTGATTGTACACTTTGGATGATTTATGCTTTATTAATTTGTATCAATAAAATTGATTTGTTAAAAAAAAAAACAAAAAATTACATTAGAAGCATGTAACAGCATATTTGAAATGTTAGAAGAATGAGTAAGTGAATTCAAATACAGGACATTTGAAATTTTAAAGATAGGAAAAGAGAGATAAGAATGCAAAAAACTAAACAGGGTCTCAGGGAACTGAATGACAAAACAAAACACACAAACATACATGGTATAGGTGTCCCAGAATGAGAAGAGAACATAAAAAGAGTAGAAAGAATATTTGAAGATATACTGACAGAAATTTTCAACCCTTATGAAAGACATAAATATCAATATTCAAGGACAACATACCCCAAACAGAATAAATCCTAATAGACCTACTCTGAGACATCTACTATTCAGATTGTCAAAGGCCAAAGATAAAGAGAGGATTTTGAGAGCAGATAAAGAAAAGCTATGCATTACTTACAGGGAGCCTTAATATGGCTAAGTGCTGACCTCTCTTCAGAAACCATGGAGGCAAGAAGGCAGTAATATGATATATTTAAGGTACTGAAAGAGAAAAACTGCCAGCCAAGAATTCTTTATCCAGCAAAACTATCTTTCAGAAATAAAGATGAGTTTAAAGTCTTTATAGACAAACAAAAATTGAGAGCATATGTTACCAAGAGACTGAATCTACAACTGATATTAAAGGGTGTATTACAGCTTGATAGAAAAATACAAGGAAGAGAGCCCTTGAGAAGAGTGTAGAAATGAAGAACATAAGCAAGAGAACTGAAAGAGTTAAAATACAGACAATAGTAAGATATGACAACAGAAAGCCAAGGGAAAAAACGGATGAAGTAATTAATGCCTTTATAGTTGTAACATTGAATGTTAATGGATTGAACTTCCAAATTAAAAGACATAGACTGATAGAATGGATTTAAAAACAAAAAACAAACATGAACTATTTATTTGCTGTCTATGAGACTCATCTTATATGCAAGGACACAATTAGGCTGAAAGTGAAAGATTGGAAAAAGATATTCCATGCTAATAGCAATAAAAAAATAAGCAGGTGTAGGAATACTAATATTGGATAAAATAGAATTTAAATGTTATAAAAGATGAAGAAGATTACTATACATTATTAAAAGGGACAATTAGCCAAGAAAAAATAACAATGAAAAATATTTATGATTCTAACATAGATGCTCAAAAATATATCAGACATACATTAGCGAAACTGAAGGGAGAAATAAATGTCTCTACAAAAATAGTTGGTGACTTCAACCCTCCACTCTCAGCATTAGATAGAACATCTGGACAAAGGATAAATAAGGAAACTGAGAGCTTGAAAAATATGATAAGTGAACAAGAGCTAACATATTTATAGAGCATTAAATAACAAAACTTCAGGATATTCATTCTTCTCAAGTGCTCATGGCTCTTTCTCCAGGATAGACCATATGTTGGGACTTAAGTCATATCTCAAATTTAAAAACATTGAAATTACACAAAAGTTTCCCCGAGCATAATGGAATTAGGTGGAAATTAATAGCAGGTAGAAAAAGGGAAAATTGCCAAATATATGTAGATTAAACAACACAATCTTAATTAGGGGGTTAAAGAAGAAATTACAAGAGACTTGATCAGTAAATATCTCAAGACAAATGAAAATGAGAATACAACATTCCAAAACTTATGGGATACAACAAAGGCAGTGCTATAAGGGAAATGTATAGCCCTCATTGCTTATATTTAAAAAGAAGAAAGAGCTAAAAACAAAGACCTAACTGCACACCTGGAGGAATTAGAAAAAGAACAGCAGACCAGTGCCCAAACATGCAAAGAGAGAGAGAAATGATAAAGATTAGAGCAGAAATAAATTAAATGAAGAAAAAAAGCAACAGAGAAAATAAACAGAACTGAAAGTTGGTTCTTTGAGAAGATCAACAAAATCGATAAATCATTAGCTAGATTAACAAAGAAAAAAAGAGAGAAGATGCACATAAAGATGCACAGAAATGAGAAGGATGACATTACCACTGACCCAGCAGAAATAAAAGAGATCATAAGAGGATACTATGAACAACTGTATGCCAACAAAATAGACAATGTTGATGAAATCGACAAATTCCTGGAAACACATGAATGAACCATACAGACCCTGAAAGAAATAGGAAACCTCAACAAACTAATCACAAGTAAAGAAATTGAAACTGTCATCATAAACCTCTCCAAAATGAAAATTCCAGGACCAGATGGCTTCACAGATAAATTCTACCAATCATTTAAATAAGATCTAGTACCAATCTCGCTCAAACTCTTCCAAAAAATTGAACAGGAAGGAATGCTACCAAACATGTTCTATGAAGCTACTAAAGCCAAACAGACATTAGAAAAAAAGAAAATTACAGACCAATTTCTTTAATGAATATGGATGCAACAACCTCAACAAAATACTTGCTAAAGGAATCCAAAAACACATAAAAATTATACATCACAATCACATGGACTTTATACCAGGTGTGCAAGTATGGTTCAACATAAGAAAAATCAATCTGTGTAATACACCACAACAATAAATTGAAGAGGAAAAATCACATGATCATTTTGATGCAGAAAAGGCATTTGACACAATACAAGATCCTTTCGTGATAAAAATACTCCAAAATGTAGGAATAGAAGGGAAATTTCTCAATATGATAAAGTTTATATATGAAAATCCCACAGCTAACATTGTACTTAATGGTGAAAGACTGAAAGCTTTCCCACTGAGATCAGGAACAAAACAAGGATGCCCATGCTTCCCACTACTATTCAATATTGTACAAGATGTTCTAACTAAAGCAATTTGGCAAGAAAAATAATTAAAAGGAAGCCAAATAGGATAGGAAGAAGTAAAACTTTCCTTATTTGCTGATGATATGATCCACAATAAAATTATTCGAAATTATAGATAATTTCAGCAAAGTGGCAGGATACAAGATTAATGTACAACCATCAATAGTGTTTCCATAAACTATTTAGGAGTAATCTCAGGAGGAAGTCAGAAAAAAATCCATTTACAATCGTGACTAAAAGAATCAAATATTTAGGAATGAATTTATCCGCAGACATAAAAGACCTGTATTAAGAAAACTACAAATCGTTGCTAAAAGAAACCAATGATGATCTAAATAAGTGGAACGATATTCTGTGTTCATGGGATGGCAGATTAAATATCATTAAAATGTCAATTAAATATCATTAAGATGTCAATTATACCCAAAACTGATATATACTCTTTAAAACTGATTTAAAGATTTAGCAAAATCTTGATAAAAATTCCAATACCCTTAAATGTAGAATTGGAAAAGCCAATTATCAAATTTATCTGGAAAGATAAGGGTTCCTGAAGAGCCAAAAATATCTTAAAGAAGAACAAAGTTGGTGGACTCTTAGTTCCAGACTTTAAAGCATATTATCTAGGGATAGTTTTGAAAACAACATGGTACTGGCATAAAGATAGACAGATTGACCAATGAAATCAAATCAGGAGTTCAGAAATAGACCCTCACATCCATGGTGGTGTGATTTTTGACAGGGCTGTCAAACCCACTCAGCTGGGTCAAAATAGTCTATTCAACAAATGGTGCTGGGAAAACTGGATATCCATATCTAAAAGAAAGAAAGAGGATTCGTATCTCACAACTTATACAATAATTAACTCAAAATTGATAAAGGACCTAAATATAAAAATCACAACCATAGAACTCTTAGAAGAAAATGTGGGGAAACATTTTCAAGGTCTTGTGGTTGGTGGTGGTTTTTTGGACTTCAAACCCAAAGCACGAGCAACAAAAGGAAAAACAGATAAATGGGACTGCCTCAAAATTAAATACCTTTCGTTCTTCAAAAGTCTCTGTCAAAGTAAAAAGACAGCCTACTAAATGGGAAAAAAAAATTGGAAGCCATATATCTGATAAGAAATTGATCTCCATGTTACATAAAGAGATCATTCAACTTAATGACAAAATGACAAGCAATCCCATTAAAAAATGGACAAAAGAATTGAACAATTTCCCAAATTGGAAAAACAAATGGCCAAAAGACACACAAAAAGATGTTCAACATCACTAGCTATTAGAGAAATGCAGATCAAAACTACAATGAGATATCATCTTATACCATACAGAATGGCCACTATTAAAAGAATAGAAAACTTCAAGTGCTGGGAGGATGTGGAAAAGTAGTTACACTTCTTCACTATTGGGACTGTAAAATGGTGCAACTTCTGTGAATGATGATCTGGCTGTTCCTCAAGAACTGCCATGTGATCCAGCAATCCCACTCCTAAGAATATATTCAGAAGAACTGAAAGCAAGGATGTTCATAGTGGCATTATGCACAATCACTAAAAGATGCAAAGAACTTAAGTGTTTGTTAACAATGAATGAATGGATCAACAAGATGCGGTATATTCGTATGATGGAATATTACTCAGCTCTTAGAAGAAATCAACTGGGGAAGCATATGACAACATGGAGGAACCTTGAGGATATTGAGTTAAATAAGCCAGACAGAAAAGGATAAATAATGTATGCTCTCACTGATATCAACTAAATACAATGAGTAGACTTATGGAGTTGTACTAAGAAGGTAGGTTGGTGGAGATGAAATGTGAGATAAGAAGGGGGAGATGATGCTGGATGTATGTAAAATGTTTAATAAGGTCAAATGTAAATATGTGGTAATGATTGGACTTGATAACACATTATAATGAATGTGAGAAACGCTGTTGATTTATGGATGTGATTGTGGCTTAAATGAGTAGTCTAGGAAAATTAATGTTGGAGGACAGCTGGAGGATAATATTGAGAATATTGTTAAGAATGTGGTGATACATGGGAAAATGTAACTAATGTAATTTATGGGCTATAGTTAACAACATTGTAATCTTTTTGTAGCAAAAGCAAAGTTGGTTCTACATAAATTCCGAAGTTAAAAAAAGAATATGGGGTTTGGTTTTGTGAGATATGAATACGATTAAACATTTTGTTCTCTTCTTCATTTTTTTCATTAATAAGGAGACTTTGACTATATCATTTAATTAATCTCTGTTCATCTGTGTAACTTTCTGAATACGACAGGAGCAATTGAATTAGCAGATGGAATTACATGAGATAAAAGTGTCTGAAAAAGAAGTTTTTAGGAGTAATGTTTCCATAACTTGTTGAGCTGCCTTTTTCTGTTCTTTTATTTTTGTGAATTTGAAATAAAGTTAACTTAAAAAAAAACAAACGCTTTATTATATAGAATTCACTGTTCCTTACCCACAAGTAAAACTTGAACGTCAAACTTATTAAAATAAAGACAGCTAATAAACTCTAATAACAGATGTCACCAACCTTATCTCAGTTCCACATTTGGCAATACCTCCAAAATGTGATGAAAACTAGTTATTCCCTGGACATCATCTCCCATTCTCTTCATCACCCTCATTTTATTTCCTCCTGGAATTCTGTTCCTACTTTTATTGGCTGAATAGATCTTTGCCTCTTGGGACCAGACATAATAAAGTGGGTGGGCACACATATATAATTAAAGCCATTCCCACCCTCTTTTCAGCTTCCACCAGTGTCCGTGTAATAATGATAAATGGTTATGTAATGTAATAATAATGGTACCATCCTATTATTTGCTGAGCCTACATCCTATGCTATGTGCTCTTTTACCCCTTTATCAGTAACAGTCCTGCAAGAGACTGATGAGCTGTGTGCACACAGAGTATAAAAACAGAGACATGAGTTTATAACCTACACCATGTTGGAGAAAAACATAGTAGTAACATTTATGGTTCGTCTGAATTTTGTGTAATGAGGTGTAACATGTGAACAATGCATGCCAAAGATATAATTATATTTCTTTTTCAAATTCTATGTGATTTGTTTAGGCATTAATTAAAAGAGGCTCATGTGAAATAGTACCTAATTTATTAGTAGGAAAATTACATAGAGCACTGAATTCTTAGTTTTTATATTGAGGACCAGTTTTGGTTGGTCCATTCCATGACATCAAGTTAAAAACCATAATCAGTTCGATATCAAAGAAAAAAAAATCACTCCAAAATACTTCCAACATGTTTTCAGTTTGATAATGGATTGTATAGCTGCTTTAACTTACCTCTTAAAATCTTGCTTGCCCCTATGCCTTCATAAATATTTAGGACATCTGTATAGTATGAATTAAAATAATCAAAGCTCAGTTTAACGGAAAGTCCTTGGTTTACCCTAAATTGAAAACAAAAAATAGATTACAACTCTTAATGCATTTGAGAATTTAAATGTATTTCTTAACAGACATTTCAAACTAGTTTTCAAATGAATTTAGGCTCGATGATTATGCTTAAATTATACTTTGAAAAGAGCAAATTATATGAGGCACAACAATATGGAAAAAATACATAAACTGTAACATCCAAAGTTGTTTTTTTTATCTGGATATTTGTATCTGAAGTTTTTTTTAATGCATTTATATTAAAAAGGCAGACAGACTAGTATAGTTGATACATGAATATTTCCTCAGCTCAAATAGTTTTAAGACAAATTACTTAAAATTTTCGGTATATTCCCTTACTGTGTATAACCTTTTACTTAGAGTGGAAATATCACATTGCCCATGCTATGTTGTGGCTACTATCACATTCTGCAATTCTTAGTTGTATATTTAGTTTCTTTGCCTACCAGAATTTCTGTGAATCATAGACAAGAATTAATATATTCCTTGTTGATTCTCTAGTATTTTATAAAAGCTAGTACATGCTTGTTGGTAGAACAAATTAATGTATGTAGTTGCCAGTATAAGAAAATATGAAGAAAAGTTGGATAGGTTCATTAGAAATTTTATTTTATATTTAAATATAAGATTTTCATTTGTAGAAATTAAGTTTGGGGAAAAAGATGAAGTATTTAAGGCAACTTCTATTTAACAGCTCCAATATTCCATTGAAGTGGTGGGTTCAGAAATGTGAATGCTTCTGCAGTGTTTTGGAGGTCCAAGGTTCTCCTGTATTCTTCAAAAGAAGGAGTGACAGATAAAATAAGTGTGAAGGTGATAAATGGGGTTAGTTTAGTGCCTAAGGTTGCTTGGCAAGAGACAGGATGGATTAAATGAAGAAGGATCCAGGAAAGTAGCTAGAAAGGACTGATAATATGTAGAGATTTGTCTCCAAAGCCTGGTCGGGTCCTTGGAAACTGACCTGGACTCAGAGGCTGGCTTTGGAGGATCCAGGGTGAACATGAAATCTTGACTTTCAGCCAGCCTAGCCAATCAGGCGATTGTGGATATCCAACACACTCTTGTTAATTTTGGAACATCTAAAGTTCATGGTTGAGAAATGGCCATTTGTGGCAAGTGCTCAGGTTTGTCTAGCATTGGATTAAAATCCTGGTCAATGGGCTGGGTTTAGGGCTGGAGTTTAGTCTTTAATAGTGGGGAAGGTGATACAAAAATGCAGCCACTAACAGGACAGCACTAAACGATATCTAACCTGAAACCTAGGATTCAGGACCCAGGGAGATAAAGTTAAAAAAATGGTTGGTTTTTTAAAAAAATACAGACATATGGATCTGAACCCTGAATACCAGACTCAACAGATCTGAATTATATTCTGGGATTTATATTTTTAAAAGCTGAATGAGTGAATATGATAAGCTTCCATGTTTGAGGGTCACTGGAATAAAATAGGTAGATTCAGGGGATGTCTTATGTATGGGCTACTATCAGACATCATGGTAACCACAGGAGGTTGGCAGAGGTGAGGAGATCAACATGACGAAGAAACAGCCATGGCTGGATCTTCCCAGCCCAGATGGAGAGGAGAGCAAAGCTGATGGTGGTGGCTGTTTATACTAGCTCTAACTCTTGTTAAGATCAGTTCAGGAAGGGGTGGAGTGAACCTGCTAGTGAGACCTTCAAGGCATCCAAAATCAAAGCTGAAGAAGACAGAAGTAGAAGAAATGAAGCAGCTGTCAGGGATGATTTCTGCTCTTTTAGTTAAAGGTTTGGTGTCTCCAAGCAAAGGTATAGTGAGTTCTTCATACAATGTTGCTTTCAAGCTATGGAACAAAGGGTTATAAGAGAAGCTCCCTAGGAGCCTTTGTGTATGAGGGTCTTTTACCTTCTCAGAATAGATAAATGAAGGTAGAAGAGAGAAACAAGTGTGTTCTGTTTTCTACTTTGATCCAGAAAATCCAACTCACTTGCAAGAAAATACAGACATTTATAAAGGTAAGATTAATTGGTGAATATATTGTCTGATATTTTCTTATGATTTTTTGAAAGGAATTGATATTTTTCTAAATCTAGTTTCTACACTTTGCATTTTCTTTTTGTTAACTATTTTTTATAGGCCACTTTTATTGAGCACTTAATATGTGGCTTAAGCCCTTTGCAATCATTATCACATTTAATGATGACTTTAGCCCTGGTAGTTCGAGACGCTGAACCCTAATTGTAGATATAGGAATTTTGGGTCATAGAGGTTGTCATTTGCCTGAGACCACACACCTTGAATCTGAAGAAGCTGGAATTTAAACTCACACAGACTGTCTCCAACATCCACATTCCATTGCCACTATGTTAAATATGGTTTCATGTAAGCCAAGGCTGGGCTGGTCTATCTCAAATATAATTCCATTTTAAACATTTCTCTACTTTTTTATTGGTCTTCCATTTAAGGAATTAAAAACCATTGTTTTACTCCCATTTTGCCCACCATTAGGAAAAACAAACTATCCAGCACGATGTATCTCTAATGCAGTAATCAGTTTTGAGAAGAAAAAAAAGTTAGACTATTTATATGTTTAATAAAATCATAATTTCATTGAGCATTTATTCTGAGTTAACATTTTAGATTTCCTCAATTTTTATGTTCATCAATAGCATAAATATTAAAATAGCTTTAAATTTTAAGTAGTGGAAAAGGAAGCAAAAAAAAAATAACATTATAGAAAACCTTAATTGATATAAGGTGATATTATATAAATGATATTATCATTATATCACTAATTTATTGTGTTCTGGTCTAAATTTGAGCTAGTCATATTAGCAAGTGAATGTTTTAGAATTTAATTTAATTTTTTATTTTTTTAAAGAAATTTTAGATTACATAAATATTATATCAAAAAGACAGGGGATTCCTATATATCCCACCGTCGGCCCCTCCCACACTTTCCCCCATTAACAACATCTTTCATTAGTGTGGTACATTTGTTACAATTGATGAACACATATTGAAGCATTGCTACTAACCACAGTCTATAGTTTACATTATAGTTTACACTTTGCCCTGCACAATTTTATAGGTTTTGACAAAATGTATAATGGCTTGTATCTGTCATTGCAATGTCATGGAGAACAATTCCAATGTCCCAAAAATGCCCCCATATATTACACCTATCCTTCCCTCTCCATCCCCTCAGAACCTCTGGTGGTCACTGCCTTTCTATAATTGATACAAGTTTTTCCATTGCTAGAATAACAATAAATCTGCTTTAGTACATAGTTGCATTTGCCCCTTATATTTGTTCATTCCTCAATATTCAGCAATTGTATTTTAAAAAGTAAATTTTTTATCTGGTATTAATACAATTCCAAAAGCAACATGAAAAAAACATTGCATACTAAAGGATCCATATTAAGATTCATATGTTCTTTCCAATTTCAGTGGAAGGTATTTAAGATTTTTCTAAGGCTTTCTGTTGACATTTTAAGCAAAGATTATTTTTCATTTTCATTGTAGGCAATGCTAACAGCCATTTATAAATGCTTCTTTTAAAATTTGGTGTGTGAGAGAGAGAGAAGGAGGAAGGGAGAGAGAGAAAGACTGAATATACAAAAAATAGCCAAACCGTATATAAAAATAGAACTTTTCCCACTCTCTTCAGGAATGAGACCAGGGAATTTTGATCAGCTATCTGTAGCAACTGGTCCAAGAAACAAATCACAAATCTTTGCCTACAACAAATCCAGGAAGCTAAACCACAATTCTTGTAAAAATCACTCCAAATAGCCAGTACTTGATCAATAACTGACAGCTTCCCTAATTTTTGTCCCTGCTTCCAATTTGTGACCACCCAGAAAAAGCCAAGTATGCTCCCTTAATCAAACATGTAGGACACCTGCTTTTAGTTAGCCTATCTCTGGCTTTCCATGCCAACAGCTTCCAATCAGAGTATTGGGGAATGAGTCATGTCTTCCACCAAAGGCGTGTTCTTAATCTTAATCTGTGTTCCTGTGGGTGTGAACCCATTTGTATATGGAACTTTTTGAAGATGTTATTGTTAGTTAAAGTGTGACTAAACTAAATCAGCTGTGTCTTACTCCATATTACTGGAGGCCTTATAATGAAATGAAATTCAGACATAGTCAGAGAAGCCAGAAGACTTAGATGCCAGAAGTCAGATAAAGTTCCAGGAGGAAATCAATCACATCACCATGTGATATAGGACAGTCATCACCAGAACACTCCCAACTCTGGGAGAAAACATGGACTTGCTCACATCTTGATTTTGGACTTACAGCCTCTGAAACCATTAACCAATAAATTCCTGTTGCTTATGCCAACACATTGTGTGGTATTTGTCATAGCAGCTCTGGTAAACCAAGACACAGGGCATAACTGAAGTCTCCCTTTTTTCCACTATACAGCTTTCCTACTCTTTTGCCTGCCTTTGAGTCTCTGCCAAATGCACGTGATAGTGTCTAACTCCATTGCTATAGCAAGGTCTGAATAAATAGTCTTTGCTTATTTCTACTACACTGTGTATGTAGTCATTCTTCATTTTTAGGAGTGGAAACAATAACCTCCAAAGTGGTCGATTTTTAAATTGGCAAGAATTACTTTAGAGCTGTCATTTTAACACATCTTTTCATGTCTAGAGCATGAAAAGAGAGGAAATTGTGCTCATAGTTATAGCATATGTCTTACATGGGACTAAGCTCCAAAATAGACATTCATTAAAGAGAACTGTATGTTCTTCTCTCCCTGAATAATGTGAAGAAAATGTGTTTAGAACAATTTTCACTTCATAGCCCATCTTATCTCTGAAGTATCTCAACACAAGAAAACCATCTTTGTGAGCCTCTATGGGGCCATTTCCTGTTACTTGTTTGGCAAGAACCTGGGATTACTCAGCTTTATATGGATTCCCCTAGTTTTATAGTGAGTCATCACACTGACTAAAATTATCATAGACTAGGTAAGAATGGGAAATCAAAATCTCATGCAGCTGTTAAGAGAAGTTAAAAGAAATTAACTAGAATGTCATGTCTCAAAGTGAATTTCATGGGACTAGTTCCATTTTTCTGTGAGGCAAATATTCAGTGGCTTAAAAGGAAATAATATTTCTTGGAGATTTAATTGCATCTTAACATATTTAAGGCTACCAAAAGTACTGCAGTTTTTTAAAATGTTGTAATGAGTTTATTTCAATATTCCTTATCTATATTTGACTACAAATTAATTTCCCCTTGGAATATCTGTCAGGAACTCAAACTACTCCTCCTCTTTGGAAATGATAAGGCAAACATTGAAGTAGACCAGCCATCAGCAGCCTGATTATTTTGATCATCATATTGACTGGATTGGTCAATTGAATTAAGAACTTGGAGCCCAAATATGTAGTACTTGATCCACATGTCATTCAAGATATAGCAAAAAAGGATTTATAAAGAGGGTGAACCTAACTCTTATTCTGCTGTGATTGAATCACCTCATAGGAGATTTTCATTAAGATCCTGGCATAATGACAGAAGAATCATTCTGTAACCAGGTTGCAGATGATGTGAAATTCCATTTCTTTAGAGACACATTCATACATGTGTTGTTCACCAGTACCTGATTTATTGATCACAGAACAAAATTTACTGCAGAGCCTAAAGAGATGATTCCATTATTAGAGTCTTGTTCATAGGGCAGAACACTTTTTTAAAAGGTTAAGAGAAATAAACTACATGGACAGCTTGGCAGTTGATAAAGCTTTGCTTCATTATTATGAAAACAATGATTGGAAAAAACATACCCTACGGAAAGTGGTAAGACTTAGAGCATCAGAAAAAGAGTTTTTGACTTAACAGAAAATAGAAGTTGGCATATTACCGTATAATCCACTGACAAACAACACTTGCTTTAGAAGGCTTTGGATAATGGGCAGCTTGGAAGGACCCAGAAGATCCAGTTAACAAAAATCTTCCATCACAAGCTGTAGCTGTGAAAAATGGCAATTAATGTTAGACAAAAACAATCTTAGATATGTTTCTCAAATGAAATGGAATTCAAATTGGCTAAAGAAACACTTCACAGAACACACATGACTGAATCTATTTGGTACAAGGTTACCTTCTAAAACTGAAGTGATCAAATACGAGCTAATCAGATCTCATGTTTAAAATCGTATTAGCTATTTTCAAATACTCTTATGTAAAGTATGCGCTAAAATAAAATCCATTTGAGTTTCATACTCTTTAGTCATTCTTAGATTTTTTTTTTATATATACTTAGGTGCTTAATTGGGGTGACACCATATTCTGAAAGAATGACTCCTAGAATGTAACCTTTTTCTCTGGGTAGTTTGCTAATTTCTCATATACCAGAAGCACTGATGGAGAGTAAGGAAAGCAAAGAAATTTATCAAAATTAAATTGTTGCTCTTTGAATCTGAGTGCTAGAATAATACTAAATTCATGGATAAAAAAGCTCATTATAACATTTTACAGCCATTCTGTTAAGTTACAAAATACAAGCTACTGTAGTATACAAATATTTTATATGGAGGAAAGAAATAAGCTGAAAATTAAAGAACACATAGAAACCTTGGTAAAAATTCTGTTTTTGTTAGCTTGTTGATATGCTTGGTAATTTTTTTAAAGCATAAAAAATTTACTTTGGTAGGTAAATTTTAAGATTCAAAGTCTGTTTAAGAAAAATGGCTTAGGAATTGGATTGGCTTATGACTTGATAAGCTGATTCCCAGACTGAGAGGGGGAAAAAAGGAAATAGAAAACAAAACAAAACAAAAAAAAACAACCTGAGAAGCAAGAATTAAATTCTAAACAATCCAACACAGACCTCAGGAAAGAAAATAGAGAAAATCATGGCTTGTTGAAAGAGTAAAATCTCCTTATGTCTAATACTAACTGCAGAAACAAGAAAAAACTAATGTGTCATGATTTGAAGATAAACTGCAGAAATGTGTGATTTTTATTACAGAGTTAACTAACTTTCTTTTTGGGAAAGAAAAATCTTTCTTTACCTTCAATTGTCTTGCCTTAGCCCTAACCATGAGACAAAATAATAATACAATTGATTCATTAGCTTCAATGGCCATAAAAACAAAAATAGTGTGTGCCTGAATTTTCTATGACATATTGAGCCTTTTAATCAGTTTATCAAGAAACAATATGAACTGTGGCAGTTTGATATTATTTATGAATTCCTGAAAGAGATATTGATTATGTTTGTAAACTTGTCTCTTCCTCTGGGCATGATATCTTTTGACTGTATTAGATTCAGCCGAGATGCCTTTGATTAAATTATGTTAAGATTAAGGCTTTGATTCAACCACATCATTAGGGCGACTCAGTTT
>JAQZBX010077893.1:0-14203 GCA_029593785.1 Cabassous unicinctus
AATAATACATTAGAAGATCTGGAACTAATACACATATACAGAAGATTATACCCAAATAGAGCAGGATACACATTATTCTTGAATGCACATGGATCATTCTCCAGGAGAGACCACATGCTAGGCCACAGAAAAACTCTCATTAAATTCAGAAAGATTGAAATTTTACAAAGTAATTTCTCTGGCCACAATGGAATGAAGACGGAAATCAGTAAGGGACTGAAAAGCAGATTAGGCACAAACATATGGAAATTAATCAACACACTAATAGACAATCAGAGGGTCAAGGAGGAAATTGCAATAGAAATCAGCAACAACCTTGAAACATGAAAATGAAAACTTAATGTGTCAAAACCTATGGGATGCAGCAAAAGCAGTGCTGAGAGGGAAATTCATAGTCATAAATGCCTACATTAAAAAAGAAGAGCTAAAATCAAAGTCCTAACTGCACACCTGGAGAAATTAGAAAAAGAAAAACAAACTAACCCCAAAGCAAGTAGAAAGAAGGAAATAACAAAGATTAGAGCAGAGCTAAATGAAATTAAAAATAAAAAAGCCCTAGAAAAAATAAAACAAATAGCTGGTTCTTTGAGAAGGTCAAGAAAATTGTCAAACCCTTAGCTAGACTAACAAAAAAAGAGAGACAAGAAGCAAATACATAAAATAAAAAATGAAGAAGACGATATCACCACTTACCCCATAGAAATAAAGAGTGCCATAATAGGATATCTTTAAAAATTGTATGCCAGCAAGATGGATAATTTAGAGGAAATGGACAAAGTCCTAGAAACAAATAAGCAGCATATATTGATGAAAGAAAAAACTGATGAACTAAACTGACCAATCACAAGTAATGAGATAGAATCAGTCATCAAAAACCTCCCAACCAAGAAGAAGGCAGGACCAGATGGCTTCACAGGGGAATTCTACCAAACATTCTGGAAAGAACTAACACCAATCCTGCTTAAACTCTTCTGAAAAATAGAAGTGGAGGGAGCATTGCCTAACATTCTATGATGCCAACATCACCTTAATGTTAAAGACAAAGAAGGATGCCACAAGAAAGGAAAACTAAAGACTAATCTCTTAATAAACCTAGATGCAAAAATCCTCAACAAAATACTTGCTAATCATATTGAACAACACAGCAAATGAATTATACACAATTACCAAGGACTTTTCATCCCTGTTATGCAAGGAAGGTTCAATATAAGAAAATCAATGTAATACAACATATAAACAGATCTAAAGAACAAAAATCACAAGTTCATCTCATTAGATGCAGAAAAAGGATTCAACAAAATAGAGCACCCATTCCTGATAAAAACATTTCAAAAGATAGAACTAGAAGGAAACTTCCTCAACATGATAAAGAGTATATATGAAAATCCCACAGCTAACATCATATTCAATGTTAAAATCCTAAAAACTTTTCCTCTAAGATCTAGAAGACAAGAATGCCCACTTTCACCACTCTCATTTAACATTCTGTTAGAAGTAATTGCTCGAGCCCTTAGGCAAGGAAAAGATATTAAAGGCATCCAAATTGGAAAGGAAAAAGTAAAAATTTCACTATTTGCAGATAACATGATTCTATACCTCAAAAGGCCTGGGAAGTCTACAACAAAGCTTAAACAGGTATATGCACATTAATGTGAATAACAGCATTATTCATTATTGCCAAAAGTTGGAAACAACCCAAATGTCCATCAATAGATGAATAGTTAAGCAAATTGTGATATATACATACAGTAGAATATTGCTTGGCTGTAAGAAGAAAAACAGTGTTAACACATGGGATAGCATGGATGAATTGTGAAGACTTTATGTTGAGTGAAGCAAGATAGTCACTGAAGGACAAATATTACATGACCTCACTGATATGAATAAATAAAATTGAGCAGAATCACAGAGCTAGAATCTGAAAGATAGGTTTACAGGAGACGAAAAGGGAGAAGAAAATTGTGAGCCCATGCCCATATATAGGCAAAATCTAGGATAAGTGAAAGGTAGTAATTGTACAATAGTTTAACATGACAGTGGTATAGTGATGCTATTGGGTTGAGCGGTGCTGCTTTGTGATAAGGGTAGGGTTAGTAGAGTGAGTTGGGCTGTCCATGGGACTGGGGTGAGGTTTGTGGGAGGGAGCAGGTAAACTCTGGGGATTTGTGGGTATGTGGTTGAAACTACAATGTTGGGAATGTCATTTTGGCAAATATGGCAGGGGAAGGTTCCTGGTTTTGGGTGTTGGATGTGGGGGACATGCGGGATAGGCCTGGGCAGGCCTCTAAGGAGTCTGTGTATTCATCTTGTCATAATGGTTTGTATCAGGGGGTGGAGACCAACCTAATGAGTGGGAAGGTGTTGGACTCCCTTCCTGGGGAATCCTACTATTTTTTCAAATAGAAGGGTGGGAATCTCTCCAGAAAGGCAGTGTCTAATAGGGTAGGACAAGCCCATATGTCAAGCCCTCAATGTTGTTGCAAGTAACTATGAATCTTGGTTTTCAAGGAATGGAGCTTGGTGGTTGCTGTGGGTCCTGAGGGGAGGGGCAGGGAGGAATAGAATAGATGGAACATGAGGCATTTTGGGGGCGATAGAATTGTATCACATGATCTTTCAATGATGGACACAGGCCATGTTAAATTTCATCCAAATTTATAAAAGTGTATGGTCCAAAATATAAACCATAATGTAAATCATTAACAGTGGTTAGCAACAATGTTTCAATATTTGTACATCAATTGTAACAAATGTACCATCCACATGTAAAATGTTATTAATAGAGGAAAGGGGAAACGGGGGAAGATGTTGGGTTTATGGGAATCCCTTATAATCTATACATGAATTTTTGTAACCTAAAACATCTTTGAAGACAAAATGAAAAAGAAATAAGACACTGGGGGAATAAACAGAAGAAAATGTCACTCTATATACAAGACAACAGTAATTAAAGATCTTACAGTGATGAAAGAAGTTTTGGATCACAAAAGAGTTACAACTATGACAGCAGAGAATCTTAAAAAATGAAGCCAAGAAAATAACCAAATACAATTAATAAGAAAATAAAAGAATAATGATAGTTTTAAAAATAAGAAATAAAATACAAAAAAAATGGAAAAATAAAAAATAATGAAAAAATAATTTTGAAAATTGACATTATGTCTTTCATCACTGTAACGTCCTCCTGAGAGATGCGTAAGTGTAACCTCTGGAATGAGCTCCTGACTCACTTTGAAATATCTTAGTCATAAAAAAACTCATTTGTATTTAATATTTCCTTCTTATGGTCAAGGTCTTTTTCCAAATGCATCACTAGTTGGTGCTTGGTAATAATCCCTTGGGGTCAGGGAGTCTCATCACCAGGAGTCATGTCCCGTGCCAGAGGGAAGGTACTGTGTATATATGCTGAGAAGGGCTATGGATAAGTCTCATTTGAGGAACAAGAAGGCATTCAGGAGGTAACTCTTAGGCCTTATATAAAACTAAGCTAAGTTTCAATTTCACAAGGACAAGGTTCATAATACAATCATCAATATCAAGGGCCTGGCACCATGATTGGTTCTTCTTCACTAGGTACTTCCCATGTACTTGGGGGACTCTTGTCCTTGTATTACAGAATGTAGCAGGGCTTCCCAGGATGGTAATTAAACATTCTTTCAGTTATTATATGGATCTCCACCCACTGAGACAACACCCCATGACCACTTGAACATATTCATATGCCATAGAGGTATTCCTCAGGTTCAACCCTCTCCACACATCCCCCATCACTGACTCCTCACACCAGTGATCCTCTTGTGCAACAGTTGCCACCTTTCTGCAATCTAAAAACTCCCCAAAAACAAAGCCAAAAAAATAACAATAATAAAAATAAAGTAATAAAAATAAAATAAATAAAATACAACAGTAAAAACATACTTTTTTCCATTGTGACTTTCATCACTGTAAGATCTGTTATCTTTTATGTTCAGTGACTATTTCTTCCATATGTTTCCCCAGTGTATTTTTTTCACCTTATTTTCAAAGAAGTTTTAGGTTTCAGAAAAGTCACTTTGAAAATATAGTGAATTCCCATATACCCAATCTGCTCCCCCTCTCCCTGTCATGCCTATTAATATCTTACATGTATGGTACATTTGTTACAATTGATGTAGAAATATTGAAGCATTGTTCTAGCCATGGTCAATGGTTTACATTAGGGTTTACATTTTGCACCGTACAGTATTATAAGTTTTGACAAAATTTAAAATGATCTCTACCCATCATTAGAAGATCATGCAGAAAAATTCCAATGTCCTAAAAATGTCCTATCTATTTTATTCTTCCCTTGCCCTCCCCTTAGAACCTATGGTAACCACTAAGTTTCAATTTTTGAAGAATAAGGTTCATAGTCAAATGCAATAATATTAAGAGTTTGACATACTCTCTATTTTCTTTTACTAGGCACTGCCTATGTTCTCAAGATATTCTTGCCACTCTAATTGAGAACATAGCAGGACTCCCCAGGATGGGAGTTTAATATTTTCCTCTTTAATGTGTGGGTCTTCACCCACAGAGGTAACACATTATGACAAGATGAACAATTTCATATTCCACTGAAGCATGCCCCAGGTATGCTCTATCCTGCATATCCCCCCAACCCAACACCCTGTACCAGCAACCTTTCCTTGCCATATTTGCCAAAAGACATTCCCACCATTGTAGCTTTAATCACAGATCTACAAATACCCAGAGTTCTCCTGTTCCTTCCTCCAGCCTTCCCCCCAGTTCCATGGACAGTCCAACCCAAATTCTTCACCCTATTTCCCCTGACATTCCAGCACCATTGGCAGTAACATTGTGTCTCATGCCCCGCAAAATATATTGAACTGGCCATAAAGACATGCTTTGATATTTGAGATTTCCATATGACAATAACCAATTGGAAATTTTATATAGCAAAAAGCCAGCTCTCCTTTTAACAGCATATGCATATTAACGCATGGATGTATTGCTTATATTTTTCTCCACAGATGTTGGTGCCAAACAATGAACCAATTAGAGATAGTCCATGGTATAGATGCTTCCAAGAACTGATGACACACATCATTAAATCTGTAGCTATTTTACTAGTGGCATATTGTTAGAGAAGACTGAATCATTGACCCACCAGTTTGAAAATAAGACTCTTAATTGGGAAGACTTTACAACTTACAGAGGAATATATTCAGCCTAATTGTGATGGTTTTTCTATATTAATTAAAAGCCAAGAAATAGATTGAGAAACAACTGAAAAATCTTAAAACAAGGGGGTACAAGTTGCAGAGACCTCAGATAAGGAGGTTGGATCATGTATAGTGGTTTCCTTTGTTATGTATGTCTTATATTTATGTAACATACTCAGGTAAGCTGGATTTTGCATGGCCTTGGATTTATTTGAGTCAAACCTGCGGTCCTATTTGCTATCAATAACAAATATTTGGTCCAGAACATGCTGAAGCTACTTGTGCGTAAACTTCTTGCCTAAAGTATCCTCAGTGATTGGCTGATTGGCCACGTGACTGCTGCTTAGTATCCCATATGCAGTTACCAGCCACTTCTTAAACAACCAAGATGGCATCATTCCCTCCCCTTCAACTATTAGCCATCAACCTGTTTAAACAAATGAGGAATGAGCATAGGTTTATAGCAATTCACTAACCATGCTTTCATCAAAAATAAATAAATAAGTAAACAACTCTTCCCACAATCTTGCCCATCTCAATATATGGCAACTTCAACTTCAGGTTTCAAGTTACACAGGACAAAACTGTGGAATTATTTTTGACTGCTCCTTTTGACAGACCTATCTGAGTGGTTAGCAAATCCTATCAACTCCATTTCCTCAATTCATCCATAATCTGACCACTGTGGTTTAAGCTTCCATCATCTCTTGCCTGAATTATTGAAATAGACTCCTCACTGTATTCATCTTTTATCATTTCCCATTCATTCAATTCTTAGTACTGTGTCCATAGAGATCCTATCATGCCACTCCTCTGCTCAAGATATTACTTTCAACCACATTCAGAATAAAAGCCTGTGTTTTCATTATGAATTATAAGAATTCCCCCCACATAACCCACACAGCTGTACTCTTTATGATGGTTTTGTGGTTTTTATTATTTTCCTAGTTCTGCCTTAACAATTCAAAATAAACTGTGTCTTAAAGCAACAGAACTTTATTATTTCATGTTTCTGGGGAGGCTAGATGTCTGAAATCAAACTGCCATGAAAGCCATGCTCTAACAGCTCTTGGAGAGGATCATTCCTTGCCCCTTCCAAGATTTTGGCAGTTACTGGCTATTCGCTTTATCCTGGCTTTTGGCAAAATAACTCCAATCTCTGCCTCCACTTCACATTGCCTTCTCCTCTGTGATTCATTGGGTCTCCAAATGTCCTTCTTCTTATAAGGAAAAGAATCACATTGAATTAGCTTCCATCCTGAAGCAGTTTGATTTTAGCTTAACTAATTACATCTTCAATGGCATTATTTTAAAATAAGATCACATTCAAAGGACTAGGGTTAGGACTTATATATATGTATATCATTTCGCGTGGTACAACTCAACTCACAGCACTGTTTTTCAAGCATACTGAATGACCTCTGCCATAGGCCTTCAACAATGTTAGGTCACTTAGGCCTGGGAGCTTCCCACTGAATCCTCCCTAGGTCACTTCCTTCCTTTCTTCAGATCTTGATTCCTATATCACCCTCTCAGTGAGTCCTCTGTTAATTGATATTTTAATTCCACACTTTCTATCCCTTCTCTCTGGTATTTACTTTTTCTCTCCTTGGTGGTTGCCACTATCTAAAATGATTTATAATTCTATTAGTTATTATATGTATTTTCTATCTTCTCCACTGGCATGCAAATTTCTAGAGCACTGATTTTTGTACTTTATTCATAGTAATACCTGCAGCAATTAGCACTTTCCCACACATTGTAGTTACTCAGTAAATATCTCTAAACTCAGTAAACAAACAGATGAGGTAATTATTATTATTGGGAGGGAGGTCTTTTGTGCAGGTTAACAAACATTTCCTGTGACTACCTGAATAACAAAAGATGCATTTGTAGCCAGGGCCTTGGCAGTGGGAGATTCTGTGTCCACAGAAGCAAATGTGCTAAATTTTCAGGGACTGAATAGGGAGGAAATGTTAGAAATACAGGAGAGGAGAGCTCATCTGTGATGTCAGGAATGGCACGTTCAGGAGCAAGCTTGGCTACCATAGAGTTATAGATGATGAGCCTCAGCAGAGCTGCTGCATTCTTCCTGGTGTTAGCTGTGACAACAGAGGCCCAAGAATTGAAAGCTTAGATAAATTCATGTGGCAAAAGAAATAGGGAGTGTTTTCTGATGGTTCTGTCTCCATATCATAAATAAATAACACTTTTTTCAGTGGCAGGAGCCTGGGAGCATAGAGCTGCTTTTCCAGCCACTATAGAGTGAGAAAGGAGCAAGATATGTTTATCTGATTGCCTATTGCAATCAACTCTCAAACAGTACCTCTTTCTTTAATAGTAGGCTTTCTTTCTTTTTCTCTCCATCTGGAAACTGAGTATACTAGAAGTAAGCTTCAGGGCCCCAAGAAGCTTTCATCTGGGTGGTCATTAAATTCAATGAATATTTTTCAGCTTTTGTGAGTTAGCCTAACAACGAGTGTTCTTTCTAGCTTTCCAGTGCCCCTCCCCATCCCCCACCCCCCACTTGTCATTTCTGAGGGTACTTTGCTCAGTGCACTTAGTTAAGTTGGACTTTACCTACCCACACTTGACCTCTTTCCAATTATTTCTGAGAACCCGATTATAAACTCTTCTGGAGTATAAGTGAATCATTCCTCATCCTTTGTTACTGGAATGACTTCACAAGGACTTTAGGTAGGCAGGGTTGACCAAGATGAAGATAAGATGCTCCAATAAAGTTGGTGTGAGATAGGACTTCTCTTTCTTTCTTTTGGCTATGGTTATCCATTTCTCCCAGCACCATTTGTTGAATAGACTATTCTGAGGCAGCTGTGTGTGTATGAAAGCCTTGTAAAAAATCACTTGAACATAGATGTGAGGGCCTGTTTCTGAACCATCAATTCAGTTCCATTGCTCTATGTGTCTATCTATATGCCAGTATCATGCTGTTTTTACCACAGTAGCTAGGTGATGTGATTTAAAGTGCAGAAGTGAGATTCCTCCAAATTTGCTATCCCTTTTAAGATATTTCTGGCTATTTCGTTCCCCTTACCCTTACAAATAAATTTGATAATTGTTTTTTCCACTTCTTTTAAAAAACCTGTGAAATCCTCTGGTGTTGGCTTTTCATTTGGGGGACTTGTTTGATGACTGTTTCAATTTCTTTATTTATGATTGGTTTGTTGAGGTCTTCTATTTCTTCTAAGGTCAGTGTAGGTTGTTCATATTTTCCTAGGAATGTTTCCATTTCATCTACATTGTCCAGTAATTTTGACAAAGAGTTCTTCATAGTATCCTCTTATGGTTTCTTTTTTTTTCTGTGGGGTCAGTAGTAATTTCCCCATTTTCATTTGTTTAAATTTATTTTTCTCTTCTCTCTCTTTTTCTTTGTCATTCTAACTAAGGGTTTGCCAGTTTTTTAAATATCAAAGAACCAACTTTGAGTTATGTTAATTCTATTGTTTTTTGTTCTTAATTCCATTTATTTCTCCTCTGATCTTTGTTATTTTATTCTTTCTATGTCCTTTGAAAATAGTTTGCTGTTTTTCTTCTATTACCTCCAACTTTGTAGTTAGGTGATTGGCTTAAGCTCTTACTTCTTTTTTAATGTAAGTATTGAGGACTATAATTTTCCCCATCAGCACTGCCTTCACGCATTGCATAGGTTCTGAAATGTTGTGTATTCATTTTCATTCATTCCAAGATATTTATTGATTTCTCTCAAAATTGCTTCTTTGATCCACTGAGTACTTAAGAGTGTGTTGATTAATCTCCACATATTTGTGAATTTTCCTTTTTTCTGTCTCTTGTTTTTTTCCAACTTTATTCCATTATGATCAGAGAAAGTGCTTTGCATAATTTCAAAATTCTTGAATTTATTGAGATCTGCTTTATGACCCAAAATATAGTCTATCCTTGATAAAGATCTATGAGCACTTGAGAAGAATATATATCCTGCTGTTTGGGGCTGGAATGTTCTGTATATGTCTATTAGGTTAAACAATTTATCACATTATTCAAGCTCTCAGCTATTGTATTTATCCATTGCCCAGATGTTCTATCCAATGCTGACCGTATTGTATTGAAGTGTCCAACTATTATTGTAGAGACATCTTTTTTTCCCTTCAGTTTTGCCAGTATTTGGCTCATGTAATTTGGGACATCATGATTAGGTGCAGATAAATTTATAATTGTTACTTCTTCCTGGTGAATTGCTCCTTTTATTAATGTATAATGTCCTTCCTTGTCTCTAATAATAATTTTTCTTTTAAAGTCTATTTCAGCTAATATAAGTATAGCTACTACAGCTTTTTTATGTTTACTACATGCATGGTAAATTTTTTTTCAGCATTACACTTTCAATCTATTTGTATCTTTGGGTCTAAGGTGAGTCTGCCAACACCATCTACAGTAGCCCAGAGAGACTAATGAAGAATTCATACCCCTTTTTCCCCTGTCTGGGGTGGGGATGAAGCTGCAGGTGTTGGCAATAATCTAAGCCTTGCTAACCCAAAATGACCAGTTGCCCAGTTAGACTGATATAGCACCAGCCCCTTCCTCCGTTTCCATGGGAGGGGATGGATCTCTAGAGTTCCCAACAATCTACTATGTGTGGGACAAATATGTCTGCATTTGCCGTGACAGGTAGAGGGAGTACTGTCCCTTCTGCCTTTTAGGGGGTGGAGATGGAACCACAGGCACCCAAGAGTTCAGTCTGTGTAGGCCAAATGTGCCTGCCTTTGCCCAGAGAGCCTGAAGGAACACCAGCCCCCTCCTATCCTATTGGGTGGTGGGGGTGGATCCACAAGTACCAACTAGTCTAGTCTGGGCAAGCTGAAAGTGCCTGCCAATGCCCAGAAGGGTTAAGGAAACACAGCTTCCCTCCTATCTGATTTGGGGGCAGGAATGAAGCTACAGGTGCTGTCTATTCAGTTTGTGTGGGCTAAAAGCTCCTGAAGTTACCCAGAGAGGCTGAAGAAACACCAATTCCCTCCTATCCTATGGGGGTTGATGGGTGGAGATGGAAACAAAGGTGCTCAACAAACCAGCTTGTGTGGACCAAAAGCACCTGAAGTTGCCCAGAGAGGCCAAGGAAACACAGTTCCTCTCCTATCCTATTGATTTGCAGGGATGGGGCTCCAGGTATCTGATTATTTAGTCTGTGTCAGCTGAAAGCACCTGCAGTTACCTGGAAAGGCAGGTGCTGGTCCTGCCAGCTTCCTCCATGCCAGAGGGGGGACTGTAGCCTAGGCTATGGATGCAGTTCAATTTGGGTGGAAAGAAGCTGGTTCTTACCATCACTGTGATTTTTAATCAACCCTGCTTCCCCTCATGTCAGAGGCAGAGTTAAAATGGCAGCTATGGTCTCTTTCTGACATGGACATGCTCAAACTTTAGTTGTTCTTAGGATTATACTTTAGTCAGCTGAATTCAGTGGTCAAACATCTTTTCTTCCCCCATTTTTGGGAAAAGAAGGTTCAAACTCTAGCCATGGAATAGCTCCTGAGGTGGCTTCTGCCATCAGTGGAGGATGAACACTGGCCTCCATGGTGTGGAATGCTCTACTCATGCAACGTCACAGCAGATGGGCAGTCTCCTCCTTCCATTCTTTCAAGGATCTTGCAGTATGCTCTTCTGGTCTCCTGTTTACCTCCAAACAGGTGTTTTAGATAGCTCTGGGTGATTACTAATTGCCATGTTGGGTGAGCTACATCTTGGGGCTCCCTACTAAGCTGCTTTTTTGCCTATCCCTCCTCCAATGTATTTTTAATTTCATTTATTGTCTCTCATTCCCATACGATCTGTAATTCTTCTCTATGTGCTTTAAAATTCTTTGTTGTGTTCACCCAGTTTTTTCTTAATAAATTAATCTCTAGCCATCTCTTTGAATTTATTTAGGAGATTTATTTGAGCATCTATGATTAATGGTCTCACTCCTTTATGTCATCTGGAGTCTTATCTTGTTCCTTTGACTGGGCCATATCTTCCTGTTTCTTGGTATGGATTATAATTTTTTTGGGTGCCTTGCCATCTGTCTTAATAGATGTATTTATTTTGGGCCTAATTTCTCTCTTCAGTTTAGGTCTTTCTTGACATTTCTCCTTTGCTAGCTGTGTAATAGGAGCTGAGGTTGTGGTTGGTACTGTAAGCAGCAGAGGCTGAAGCTGTCTGTGTTACCCCAGGTACTGACAAATCTTCTCTCACCTTTCTCCTCAGACTGGGTCACAGCCATATGTAGACATTCAAGCTGTGCAGGCCAAGACCATCTTTAGTTGCCCGGAGAGGCTGATAAAACTTCATGCTCCATTCACTCCTGTCAGGGTAGAGATGGAGCTGCAGGTGTGGGCAGCAAACTAAGCCATGTGTGTCAAAACTGATCACACTTGTCCAGGTAAAATGATGTAGCACTGTCCCTCTCCTGCCCTGCCAGAAGTAGGGATTGACCTTCCAGAGTGCCCAACAATCTAATCCTTATGGGCCAAAAGGTCCTGCAGTTGCCCTGAGATTCTGAGGGAGTACTTTCTGATCTGTCCTTTAAGAGGTGAGGATGGAACCACAGGCACCCAACAAACCAGTCAGTGTGGGCCAAAATCACCTGCAGTTGCCCAGAGGGGCTGAGAAATACAGCACCGTTCCTATTCTTTGGGGGTTGGGGGTGGAGCCATAGGCACCCAACAGTCCAACCTTGCAATCCAAAAGCACCCACAGTTGCCCAGGTGAGGCTGAGGTAACACCAGTCCCCTTCTATTCTATTAGGGGCTGGGGAAAGACCCACAGGTGCCCAATAGTATGTCCATGCAGTCTGAATGTGCCTGCCATAGCCAAGAGAGGATGAGGTAGCGCCAGCACCTCGTATCCTATTGAGGGGTGGAGTGGAGCCACAGGCACACAACAGTCCAGTTTGTTCAAGCCAAAATCACTTGCAGTTGCTTAGAGAAGCTGAGAAAACACCAGCCCTTTCCTATCCTATGGAGAGGGTGAGGAAAATGCTACAGCTGTCTGAGTATACAGTCTGCATGGACTGTAAGTGTCCACAGTTGCCAAGATGCTGAAGAAACACCAGCTACCTCCCATCCTATGGATGGGGCAGAGATGGAATTGAGGGAAGCGGGTGTGGCTCAATGGATAGAGCTCCCGTTTACCATATGGGAGGCCCTGGGTTCGCTTCCCTGGGCCTCCTTGTGAGGGCAGGCTGGCCGGCCAGCGCGGCGCAGTAGGCTGATGCAGCAAGACCTCACAGCAGGAAGCGGGTGTGGCTCAATCGATAGAACCCCCGTTTACCATGTGGGAGGCCCCGGGTTCGCTTCCCCGGGCCTCCTTGTGAGAGCAGGCCAGCCCGCGCGGCACGGTGGGCTGATGCAGCAGGACCTCACAGCAAGGGGGAGATAAGCAGACACGGAAGAAACACCCAGTGAATGGACACAGTAAAACACAAGCAGCAAGGGGGGGATAAATAAATAAATCTTTAAAAAAAAATAAAAAGAGATGGAATTGAATGTGTTCAACAAACCAGTCCTTGTGAGCTGAAAGCACCTGCAGTTGCCCAGAGAGGCCAAGAAAACACAGCACCCCTTTCTTATTGAGGAGCAAAGATGGAGTCCCAGCTGTCCTACTATCCTGTCTGTGCCAGCCAAAATCACCTGCAGTTACCTTGAAAGGCTGGCATAGGTTCCCCCTGCTTCCTCCCTGCTGGAGGTGGGGCTAGAGCCCATTCTAAGGCTGCAATCTGATCTGGGTGGAAAGAAGCCAAGGCTTAACATCAAGGTGGTTTTCAATCAGCTCTGCTTCCTCTCATGCCAGGGGTGGAGTTAAAATGGCAGCTGCTGGCCTCTTTCTGACTTGGAAAGTTTCAAATTTTAGTTCTTCTTAGAATTATACTTTAACCAACTGAATTTACTAATCAGTAGCTGAAGTCAGTGCCCAACAGTCTCTTCCTCCCCCATTTTTGGGAAATGGAGCTTCCAACTCCAACCATGGAATAGCTTTCCAAGTAGCTTCTGCTGCCAGTGGAGGATAAGCACCAGCATCAGTGGTATGGAGTGCTCGACTCATGAATCTTCACTGCAGGTGGGCAGTCTTCTCCTTCCTTTCTTTCAAGGATTTTGCAGGATGCTCTTCTGGTTTCCTGGACACTTCCAAAGAGCTGCTTTATATCGATATGGGTGATTACTAAGTGCCCTCTAGGATGAGCTGACTCTTGGAAAGCCTTACTGTGCCGCCATCTTGCCCCTCCCCACACTTGTTTTTTATGAATGCATTTTATGGTACCCTGGCTGTGGTATACATGACAACTGCAGCAGAAACAATACCAAATCTGAAAAGGATTTTCTTATTTTTGTAGCCTGTGCTCAAATCCCTTTGTAATCACTTAGTTTATAGCTTGTGAAAAAAAGGTGTGCAAAATGCTCTGAAGTAAGAAGCAAAATTCCATTGTTTAGCATGTAACTGGATTAGGAAAAGTGTATTCTAGAGAGTTTAGCATTTGGGGCAGAACTTGCCATTTATGGGACCTCCATTAAAGCTGTGCAGTTCAATTACAGTCAATAAAATTTTTTAATAATTTAGCTTTTATGGTTATACTTAAAACTTCAAAATAATATTTATCTTCCAATGTAAATGGAGCATTAACTCTATATCACATGATAGAATGTCCACTGTAATACAACCTTGATATATTTGGCAGCATTTATACATAAATATGTTATCTTATTTTCACAAACATATCAGAAGGTTTATTCAAAAGGTGCTAATTTTTAGTATTTTAATAAAGGCCTTGATTAACATGGAAAATTCTGCATCTAACTAGTATTCAAAATTGCTTGAGAGTAGTTTTTTATTTACATAATCCCAAAAATTTAAAATTTCAGAAACTTTAATTAGAAATAAACCAAAATATTTTATTAACTCTATAAAATACATAATTGAAGACAATTAAAAGTTAAATTAGAAAAAGACTTTAAAATTATTTAAGACATATTTTTCATGTTTTTTTATTG
>JAQZBX010077894.1:0-14202 GCA_029593785.1 Cabassous unicinctus
ACCTCAATGTAGTTCAATTGACTTACAATAAATGTGAAAACACTGGTATCAGCTAACTTCTGTGATGAGAATGTTGTTCAGTGTTGAAAAGTAAGCATGTTATGTGCTTCATTCACCTCTATGTATTTCATTTGACTACAATCAATGTATAAAGACTGCTTTTGCTAGCCCTCTGTGAATATAGTATGTTCTTCAGTTTGAAAACTAAGCATAATATGTGATTAAGTCACCGTTATGGTATAGATTTGCTTGCAATCTATGTGAGAACACTGCTTTTAGGATGTGCTCTGTGGTGACTATATTGTTTAGTTTTGAAAACTAAGCATATTATGTGCTTCATTCCCCTCTATGTAATTGATTTTACTTACAATCAATGTGAAAACATTTCTTTTATCTAATTATTAAACTAAGCATGATGCATGCTTCATACACCTCTATGGACTTGATTGGACTTACAATCAGGGTGATAACAATCCTTTTAGAAGGCACTCTGTGAAAAGAGTATGATCTTCAGGTTTGAAAGCTAATCATGGTATGTGCTTTATTCAACTCTAAGTAATTATTTGACTTGCAATCAATGTAAAAACACTGATTTTAGCTAGCGCTTGGTGAAAAGAGTGTGTGATTCAGTTTTGAAAACTAAGCATAATATGTGCTTGATTTACGACTATGTACATCACTAGATTTACAGTCAATGTGAAAACACTGCTTTTAGGTAGCACTCGGTGAACATAGTATGGTCTTCAGTTTTGCAAACTAAGCAGGATATGTGCTTCATTCCATTTTATGTACTTGATTTGCTGATTTTAAAATCATTATGAAATATTACTTTTAGCTAGCACTCTATGAAATGAGTAGGTTTTTCAGTTCTGAAAACTGAGAATGATATGTGCTTCATTCATTTCTTTATGCTTGATTTGACTTACAATCAATGTGAAATCAATGCCTTTAACTACTTCTGTAGGAAAAATGGATGTACTTCAGTTCTGATAACTAAGCATGATATGTGCTTCATTCCATTTTACGTATTTTATTTGACCTGTAATCAATGTGAAAACACAGCTTTTAGTTAGCATTGTGCAAAAAGAGTATATAATTCAGTTTTGAAAGCTAAGCAGAATATGTGCTTCATTTTTTATTTATTTCTTTATTAATTTTTTTAGTTTTTAAGAAGATATTTAGATCACATAAATGTTACACAAAAATATATGGATTCCCATATGCCCCCCTCCCCATACCTCCCTTACCCTCCCACATAAACATCCTTCATTAGTTTGGCATATTCAATATAATTGATAATTGTTTCCTGGGGCTTTCCCATTAAACATGGACCATAGTTCATATAGTAGTCTTCACTCTCTCTGACAAACTTCTGCATGATATGTGGTGATAAAAAGTGGCCTATATCTGTTATAGCAGCATCAGTCAGGATGATCCCCAAGTCCCAAAAAGGATTCCATATTACAACTGTTTTTCCCTCTCTCTGACCTCAGACCTTCCAGTGGACACTGGCTCCACATCAATTTTGTAATTTCTTCCATTGCTAGAATCAAAATATGTCTATAGTAGAATACCAGTAAGTCCACTCTAGGCCATAGCTTTGCCCCCAAACTTGAGGATTCTGGGATGGTGATGTCTACTCCAACTCCAATTGAGAGGATGTTTATATCCCATGGGGAAGATGGATGGGGATATCCTGCCTGCAACTGCAAACTCTCTATTCCCTGGGATGGCCATTGTCCATCATCATCACCCCACCAGTTGTCCTGGGTGAGTCCAATGAGCTTTAGAATAGGTGTTGCAACACTGCTGAGTTTCTGGACCTAGCTGGCACACGGACAGCTCAAAAACTCGAGTCTCTGAATGTACACCTACAAACTCCAGTACCAAGTATAGGATTAAATAGAAGGGACAGATGAGCCATGTGCAGGGAAGACATAACAGAGTCCAACTCTGTCACTCTCAGGAGCGCATACTCCAAAGTAAGGCCCACTGGCAAGGCACCAATCTCTGAGGCTATCCACCCTGACCATAGGACCTGGGTGTCTCCAGAGCCCTCAGGGGCCCCACTATTTGTGGTAATATCCACTTAGAAGTCTATGAAATCCTGCTGAGATGTGCATAAGTTTAACCTCTGGGTTGACCTCCCAACTCACTTTAAAGTCTCTTAGCCGTATAAACTCATTTGCCTTTCCATTTTCCTCCTTTTATTTGAGGACTTTTTCCAGTTAAATTACCAGTTGGTGTTTGATAGCAATCTCTCTTTGTTAGGAAGTCTTATCCCTGGGAGCCAAGTCACTCTGGGGAGTAGGTAATGCATTCATATGTTGAGTTTGGTTTAGAGATAGGCCACATTTAAGCAAGAAGGAGGCTCCCAGGAGGCAACAATTAGGCACCCCATAACAATAGGCTAATTTTCAATATCAAGAGCAAAGGATTTTGTTTCAATATTAAGATCCTAGTCATCAATGTCAGTGGCCCATCAGTGGATCATCGTGCTTCATCATTCACTGCCCCTACACTTGGGGGATTGCTGCTGCTCCCTTAGAGAATTTGGCAGAGATCTCCAGGTGGGAATTCAGTGTTCTCTCAGTTATTATGTGACTCTCCACTCATCGTGACAATGCCCTGTGAACATTTAAATATTTTTACATGCTTTATATGTATGCTCAGGTGAATTCCCTCCATTGCATATCCCATCACTGACACCCAACACCACCAATCCTCCCATGCCTCAGTTGTAATCATTCTGTGATCCAAAGCTTCTTCAAAAATGAAACAATTACAATAGCATAATATAATTAATAGGTAAATGAAACAATAATGATAAGTTTAAATATAAGAAATAATATACAAAAAAATTAAAAATCTAAAAATAAAATAAAATAAAAATATTGGGGTATTAAAAAAATGAAAAATACATAAAAATTTTTTTTTGACATGTTGCCTTTCAACACCACAAAATCTTGTGTCCTGTCTGTACCGTGTCACATTCTCATACTCATTCCCCTCAATGTCAATATATTTCATTTTGTTTTCAAAGAAGTTTTTGGTCACAGCAAAGTTGCACACAGAATACAGGACACTCTCATATACCCAACATCCTCCCACTTTCCTCCCCCCATATGAATACCTTTTTATATGTGGATGGTTCCTTTTTTCACTGACATACAAATAGAAATACATAGCTACTTGACATGGACAATGGTTTACATTATGGTTTCCATTTTAGACTGCACACTTTTATAAATTTTGATGATATTTACTATTTCCTGTATCCATCATTGTAAGATCATGTAGAACACTTCCACTACCCACTAATTGCTCCTTGTTCAATCTATTCTACCTCCCTCCCCCTCCCCTCAGGGCTCATGGCAATCCCTTGGCTTCACTCCTTGGATGACAAGATTCATAGATACATACAAGACTGAGGTCTTGACACACTGGTTTTTCATCCCTTGTTAGGAGCCACCCATGCTCTCAAGAGACTCCCACCTATTTGTGAAATGAACAAATTGTTCATTCTGAGGATGGGAGTCCAACTGCTTCCTGTTCAGTATGTTACTCTCCACCCAATGATAGAACACATTAGGACAGAATGCTCAATCATAAACTCCGTAGAAACCTAATCCAGGTGCACCCTGTCCCAAATACCACCCCATCCAACACCCTAAACCAGTAACCCTTCATTGTTATATTACCGTCAAAGCATTCCCAACTTTGTACTTTCAACCACATACCCACAAATCCCCAGTGTTCACGTGGTCCCCCACCCAACCCTTCCCCCAGTACCCTGGACCTTCCAACCCACCATTCCCAATCTACCCACCTGTCAACTCTGCACCCCCCAACCCAATAATATCACTAACCTCCTGTCATATCACTTCAACTCATGACTATACACTTTCACCTTACCATAGATTATGCCCGTATGGGTGTTGGCTCACAACCTTCTTCTCCCTTTCTGTTTCTTGTAAACCTCTTCCAGATGCTACCCCTCTGAGTCTGCTCAATTTGCTTAATTCATACCAGTGAGGTCATGTACTGTTCATCCTTCAATGCCTGGATTGCTTCACTCAACATAAGGTCCTCAAGATTTATCCATGTTATCCTGTGTGTTAGCACTTTACTCCTTCTTATTGCTGAGTAATATTCCATTGTATGTATGTAGCACATTTTGTTTATTGGTTCTTCTGTTAACAGATACAAGGGTTGATTCCAACTCTAGGCAATAGTGAATAATGCCACTATGAACATTGATGTGCATATGTCTGTTCATGTCTTTGCTTTCAATTCTTCTGGGTGTACACCCAGGAGTGGAATGGTTGGATCATATGGAAGTACCATAGTTAGTTTTTTGAGGAACCACCAAACTATCTTCCATAATGGCTGGACCACTCTACTTTCCCACCAGCAGTGGAGGAGTGTTCCCATTCCTCTACATCCTCTCCAACAGTTATAATCATCTGTTTTTTAATAGGTGTAAGATGGTATATCATTGTAATTTTGATTTGCATTCCCCTTATACCTAGTGATGCTGAGCATCTTTACATGTGCTTTTTAGTCATTTGTATTTCTTCCTTGGAGAAATGTTTTTTCAAATCAGGTGCCAATGTTAAAATGGGTTGTTTGTCTTTTTATTTTCGAGGTGTAGTGTTTCTTTATGTATGCAGGATATTAGGCTCCTATCAGATATATGGTTGCCAAATATTTTCTCCCGTTGAGTAGACTGCCTTTTTACTTTCTTTATAAAAGCCTTTGAGGTACAAAAGTTTTTAATTTTGAAGAGATCCCATTTATATATATTTTCTTTCACTGCTCATGTTTTGGTTGTGAAGTTCATGAAACCATTTCCTATTACAAGGTCCTGTAGATGCTGTCCTATATTATCTTCCAAAGTCTTTATGGTCTTGGTTCTTATATTTAGATCTTTCAACCATCTTGAGTTGATTTTTGTATAAGGTGTGAGATGATGTTTCTTTCTCTTTCTTTTGGATATGGATATCCAGTTTCCAAGCACCATTTGTTGAAGAGTCCATTCTTTCCGAGTTGAGTGGGCTTGGTGGCCTTGTCGAATATCAGATGACTATACCTGTGAGGATCTATATCAGAACCCTGAATTCAGTTCCATTGGTCAGAGTATTTATACTTGTGCCAATACCATGCGTTTTTGTCCACTGTAGCTTTGTAGTATGTTTTAAATTATGGTAGTGTGATAAATAAAAATTTCATTTTTCTTTTTCAATATGACTTTGGTGATTCAGGGCCTCTTACCCCTCAAAATACATTTTGTAGTTAGTTTTTATGATTCATTAAAAAATGCTGTGCTGATTTTTATTGAGATTGCATTAAATCTGTAGATTAATTTCAGTAGGATAGTCATCTTAGTGATGTTTAGTCTTCCTGTACTTGAACAGGGAATATTCTTCCATTTATTTAGTCTTATTTGACTTCCTTTAACAGTGTTGTGTAGTTTTCTGCATATATTTAAATCTTTAGTTAAATTTATTCCTGGGTATTTGATTCTTTTAGTTACTATTGTAAATGGTTAATTTTTTTATTGATTTCCTCCTCAGATTGCTCATTATTGGTGTACAGAAATGTTATTGAATTTTGAGCATTGACCTTATAGCCTGTGACTTTACTGAACACATTTATAAGTTCTTGAAGCTTTCTTGTAGATTTCTCAGGGCTTTCTATAAATAGGATCATGTCATCTGCAAATAGTGAAATTTTTACTCCAATCTTTCCTATTTGGATACCTTTTAAATCTTTTTCTTGCCTCAGTGCTCTCGCAACTACTTCTAGCACAATGTTAAATAGGAGAGGTGATAGTGGGTATCCTTGCCTTTTTCCCAATCTTAGAGGATAAGCTTTTAAGATTTCACCATTGAAGATGATATTTTCTACGTGTTTTTCATGTATACCATTTAAGGTCTTTAGAAAATTTCCTTCTATTCCTATGTTTTGCAGTGCTTTTATGAGGGAAGACTGCAGTAATTTGTTGAATGCTTTTTCTGCATCTATAGAGATGATCATATGATTTTCTTTCTTTCAATATGTTCATGTGGTGTATTACAGTGATTGATTTTCTCATGTTGAACCATCCTTGCATCCCTGGGATAAAACCCAATTGATCATGGTGTATAATGCATTTGATATGTTGTTGAATATGATTAGAAAGTTTTTTTTTTAAAGATTTATTTATTTATTTATTTATCGCCCCCCTTGCTGCTTGTTGAGGATTTTAGCATCTAGGTTCATTAGAGAGATTGTTCTGCAATTTTCCTTTCTTGTGGCATCTTTGTTTGGCTTTGGTATTAGGGTAATGTTGACATCATAGAATGAGTTAGGCAATGTTCCTTCTACTTCTATTTTTTGGAAGAGCTTAAGCAGAATTGGTGTTAGTTCTTTCTGAAGTGTTTGGTAGAATTCACCTTTACAGCCATCTAGTCCTGGGCTCTTCTTAGTTGGGAGATATTTGATGACTGAGTCTATCTCTTTACTTGTAATTGGACTGTTGAGTTGATCAATTTCTTCTTTCACCAATGTAGGCTGCTTGTAAGTTTCTAGGAATTAGTCTATTTCTTCTAAATTATCATTCTTGTAGGCATATAATTTATCAAGTACCCTCTTATCATATCCTTTATTTCCATGGGGTAAGTCGTGATAGCCCCTTCCTCATTTCTTATTTTGTGTATTTGCATATGCTTTCTTTTTTTCTTTGTCAGTCTGGCTAAAGGTTTGTCAATATTATTGATCTGCTTAAAGAACCAGCTTTTGGTTTTGTTTATTTTTTCCAGTGCTGTCTTATTTTGTATTTCATTTATGTCTACTCCAATCTTTGTTATTTCCTTCCTTCTCCTTCCTTTGGAGTTAATTTGTTGTTTTTTTCCAATTCCTCCAGGTGTGCAGATAGGTCTTCAATTTTAGCTCTTTCTTCTTTATTGATATATGCCCTTATGACTATGTATTTCCCTCTCAGTACAGCTTCGGCTGTGTCCCATAAGTTTTGATATGTTGTGTTGTCATTTTCATTCATTTTGAGGTGGTTACTGCTTTCTTTTGAGATTTCCTCCTTGACTCATTGTTTGTCTAAGATTGTGTTGTTTAACTTCCATATCTTTGTGCCTAATATGTTTCTCTGGCCCTTACTGATTTCCAAGTTAATTCCTTTGTGGTCAGAGAAATTACTTTGTATAATCTCAATCTTTTTTAATTCATTGAGATTTTTTCTGTGGCCTAATACGTGGTCTATCTTGGAGTATGATCCATGTGCACTCAAGAAGAATGTATATTCCACTGTATTTGGATTTAGTGTTCTGTATATGTATATTATGTCCAGATCCTTTAATTTGTTAATCAAATTGTTTATTGATTCTTTGTTGAGATTTCTGTCTAATGGTTTTAATGGTGTATTAAAGTCCCCCACTATAATTGTAGTGGCATCTATTTCTGCACTTAGTTTTTCCAATGATTTCCTCATGTATTTGAAGGTGCGCCGGTTAGGTCCATAAATGTTTATGATTGTTCTTTCTTCTTGAAAGATTATCCCTTTCACTAATATATAGTATCTATCTTTGTCTCTTACAAGTTTTGCATTTAAAATGTATTTTGTCCGGTATTAGTATAGCTATTCCCACCCTTTTTTGTTATTATTTGCTTGTAAGATTGTTTCCAAGCCATTCACTTTCAGCATCCTTGAACCCCTGGATCTAAGGTGGTTTTCTTGTAGACAACATACAGATTTGTCATATTTCCTAATCCATTCTATCAATATGTATCTCTTGACTGGTGAGTTTTATCCATTGACATTCAGAGTTATTACCCTCAAAGAATTATTTACAGTAACCATATTTTCATTGGGTTTATGTATCATTTGTTGTTTTTATTTCTCGTTTTGTCTTTTTAGTTATTCTTAACTCTCCTTCAGCTCTCTTGCTCCAGTTTTTTCCTTTCAACTTGCAGAACTCCCTTTAATATTTTTTGAAGGTCGGGTTTCTTACTGGAATACTCTCTTAATTTCTGTTTATCTGTGGATATTTTGAACTCTCCATCATTTTTGAATGCCAGATTTGCTGGATATAGAATTCATTGCTGGAAGTTTTATTTTCTTTAAGTACCTTATCTATGTCATAGCACTGCTTTCTTTCCTTCATGGTTTCAGATGAGAAATCAGCACTTAAACTTATTGAACTTCCCTTGTATGTGATGGTTCTCTTTTCTCTTGCTTCTTTCAGTATTTTCCCTTTCTCTTGAATATTGGACAGTTTGACAAGTATATGTCTTAGAGTAGGCCTGTTGCTATTTATACTGTTTTGGGTGCGCTGTGCTTCCTGGACTTGTACATCCATCTCTTTCAATAGAGTTGCGAAGTTTCTAGCCAATATTTCCTCCAACACTCCTTCTGTCCCCTTTCCCTTCTCTTCTTCCTCTGGGATGCCTATAAAGCATATGTTCACATGTTTTCTGTTGTCATTCAAATCCCTAAGTCCTTGCTGGATTTTTTTTTCTATCTTTTTATCTATTTGTTCTACTATCTGTTGATTTCAGATGTACTGTTTTCCACATCACTAATTCTTTACCTGCCTTTTCAAATCTACTGTTATGTACTTCCAGTGTGTTTTTTATTTCTTAGATTGTACCATTCATAACTATCTTATCTGTTATCTTTTTATGTATGGTTACAATTTCTTCAGTATATTCTCCCTGTGACTTCTTAATATCCTTAATCTCTTCCTTCACTTCATTAAGTTGGTTCATGATATTTGTTTGGACAGCCTTTGATTACTTTTTCAATGTTATGCACCTCTTCATTGTTTTTAGTTTGTTCATTAGACTGAGCCATATCTTCCAGTTTCTTAATGTGGTTTATAAATTTTGTTACGCTCTTATGATCTTTTTATCTTGATGGGTTTATTCAGTTGATTAGCATTACTCTATGGTTTTATTTAATTGTTATTTATGTGTGTGTATTAAGTTTTCTCTTTGACCTTTTGTTCTTCTTATTCTATTTCATTGCTGTTGTCTATCTTCCCTTGGAGAAAAAAAAATAGGGCCAGAGAAAGTGAAAGAGGTAAGAAAAGTAAAAGAATAATAGTAATAACAGTAATTTTAGAAGAGGAACCATTGAAGACCTTGGAAAATGAATATTTAAATCATGTAAGGAGTGTAGAGTAATAGGAATAGAAAAGTGGGGGACCAAAAATAAAATGGGAAACCAAATCAGGAAAAATATATAGGCAATTGAAAAGCCAGTATGATGAGGACAAAGGGAAACAGAAACGACAAAAAAAAATTTTCATAAAAGAAAGAAAATGGGATAGATAAGGTAGAAATAAAAACCAGAAAAATTGTGGACTAAACAAAGAGAGGTTGTATGTAAGAACAAAAACAGAAAGCAGATGACAGAATGATGAGAGAAAGGAAAAGTGATAGCCTTGGTATAAAAAAATTGATATACATAGAAAAGGGGAAATAAAAGTAGAGGAAACACAGTTACCTAGAATCAAGCTAGCAGCACCTTGAGGAATTTATCTCTACATTCAACTCCTTCCAGATTGAAGCCCTTAAGCCCCCTACTCTTTCAGTTCCCAAAGCAGCTAACTCAGGCAGGATCTTGCCCCTACTCAGCTGTTTTTTATGAGAGAGTTCTCCCTCTATTCCTTTTAAAGAAAAAAAAATTAGGACTAGATAAAAAGAAAGATATAGGAAGACAAAAAGAATAATAGTAATGGTATTATCAAATGGCTTGAGAGCAAATATACAAGACCAAGGTAACTGAAAAATTAGCACAAGTAAGCACAGAGGAATAAGATTAGGAAAGTGGAATTGAAGCAATGAAACAGGAACAGAATAAAGAAACAAATACGTAGAATGAATTAAAATGCTAGAATTGTGAGGAAAGGGGAAAACAAAACAGAGAAGCGAGAAAGAAAAAAGTAAGAATGAGAAAGTATACAGAGAAAAAGGGAGAGGAGAAATACAAACCAGAAAAATTGGAAACCAAAAATAAAGGTGGAATGAAAGAAAAACGATGGATGACAGAAGGTATAAAGATGAAGCAGTAATAAGATATAGAATAGGTAGAATAGATCAGTAACCAAAAGAATAAAAGAAAGAAAAAGAAAAAATTAATAAGCAGAGAGAAAGGTAGGGGATACAAAACAAGCAAGAAACAAGACAGCAGCAACTCACTTTTTAAAGAAAGGAAACAGAAAAAAAAAATAAACAAAGAAAAACAGCCTTCTTTCTTAGACCTCTAAGGATCTTCTCAGGCTGCTGTTGTTCCTCAATCACTCACTCTGCAGCCTGCCCTCTGCTGGTTTTGCACTAGGTTTTAGTGAGTAAAGTAAGGGAAATAAAAGAAAATGATCTTTTTAAAAAAATAAGAGATCCAATTAAAGCTAATACAAAGTAAATGTCTCTATGTTCCTTGTCCAAAAGTTTCAGCTGGATGCCTGATAACCTGGTGAATCTCTTCTCAAGGAATAGCCAGGAATAGAACCCAGGACCTCATATGTGATAGTCAGGAATTCTCCCACTGAGCTATTCTCAGTCCATAGGTTAATTAGCCTTTCAGAAGGCTATCCACACCTTTTCCTTTGGGCAGCTTAGATCTCCTGCAGTCAGCTGAAGTGGTGCTGATAGCCACCTGTCTCTGCCCTTCTCTGATGTGGTTAATTCCTCTCCTTACCTAGGTGGCTGGGTATGACCGCCAGTCTGGGATGACCCTCCTCCCTTCTTCCAGTCAATTTGTGGTCCCTTCTGATATTCAAGGCTAAACTTGCTGCAAAAAAAAAAACATTCTCCACTTTTCCAGACCCTTCTTACTGGCAGGGAATCTGCAGTCACATTCCTGTTTGGAGCAGGGAGCTGGGTCTTCACCTAGTCTGTCTGTACTGAGGTATGTGTGCCTCTACCAGTCTCTGAAGTAGGCAACCACTAATGATTCCTGGATTCCTTATCTGACAGTACACTCCTAGATTATTCAAAGCACTTCCCATGGAGGTAGATGTCTGCTCTACTCTCAGTTAGATATAATTCACCATGAGGTTTACTGTCACTTAATACCTTGGGGGTGGGGGAGGGGAGCCCTTCCCTGCATCCAGGAGGTTTAATAACTCATGATAACTTGTTTCGGCTTCTTCATGTCCTTGACCCTTGCTCTTCTGAGAGTTGGTAAGCAGTGTCCTGGCTTGCTGTGCCCCAAAGCATGTACCCATGGCAGTCTCTGGTTTTCTCTTTGTTGTTTTCCTGAGAGCTAATATTTATATGTCTAACCCATTGGCCATGTTGCCACAATCCCCCCTCATTCACTTCTTTGTACTTGTTTTGACTTATAATCAAGGTGAAATCCTTGCTTTTAGCTATCGCTCAGCCAAGAATATGTTCTTCAGTTTTGAATACTAAGCATGATATGCATTTCTTTCACTTCTATGTACTTGATTTAACTTACAATCAATGTGAAAACTTTGCCATTATCTAGCATGCTGTGTAAAGAATATGTTATTCAGTTTTGAAAGCTAAGCAGGATATGTGCTTCATTTACTTCTATATGCTTGATTTGACAGATTTTAAAACCTATGTGAACACCCTGGTTTTAGCTTATACTCTGAAAAGAGTAGAACTTTCAGTTCTCAAAACTGAGATGATATGTGCTTCATTCACGTCTATGTAATGGGTTTGGCTTGCAATCAATGTGAAAACACTGCTTTTAGCTAATGTTCTGTGAAAAATGTATGTACTTTAATTTTAAATAATAAGCATGATATGTGCTGCATTCTCTCCTATGTACTTGACTGCACTTACAATCAATGTCAAAACACTGTTTTTACTTAGCACTCTGTGAAAAGAGCTTGTTCTCCTGTTTTGTAAACTATGCATGATTCATCCACTTCTATGTCCATGAATTGACTTACAATCAATGGAAAAACAGGGCTTTTAGCTTGTGCTCTGTGAAAACAGGAAGTTCTTAAGCTTTAAAAACTAAGCATGCCATGTGCTTCATTCATTTCTAAGTACTTGACTTGACTTACAATCATTTGGAAAGCAAATGATTTAGCACTGTTTTTAGCTAGTGTTGTGTGAAAAGAGTGTGTTTTCAGTTTAGGAAACAACACATATGTGATTCATTCACTTCTATAACATTGGTTTGAATAAGAATAATTTTGAAAGCACTACTTTTAGCTAGTGCTCTGTGAACAGAGAATGTTCTTCAGTTTGGAAACAAAGTATGATATGTATTTCATTCACTTCTATGTACTTCTTTTGACTTACATTCAATATGAAAACACTGCCTTGAGCTAGTGCTCTGTAAAAAGTGTATGTTCTTCAGTTTTTAAAACTAAGCAGTATATGTGCTTAATTCACATCTGTGTACTTGATTTGACTTATAATCAATGTGAAAACAGGGCTTTTAGCTTGTGCTCTGTGAATAGAGGAGGTTTTTCAGTTTTGAAAATTAAGCATGATATGTGCATCATTCACTTCTTTGAACTTGATTTGGCTTTCAATCAATTGGAAAACACTCCTTTTAGTTAGCACTCTGTAAAAAGAGTATGTTCATTTACAAAGCAAATTTAATTGTAAGGCAGTTGAGATGATATATATCTGATAATAAACCAAGAGGTAAATTGTTAAAAATCTGATGATATTATAATTATTCTAATGAATGGAGACTGTATACTTGAGAGATACACCATCCAATATTGAATCATAAAAATCTATGATGTTCAGGATTTGTAACAAAACAATGCGAGATAGATGAGTGGGAACATAAATTGGTGGATGTTTACATGGGACATAGTATACAATTTTCTCTATTTTATGATTTACATGTTCTATTATAAAAATATATATTTTTAGAAAGGTAACCATTGTTTTCAGTGCCTTGCCAACCCTCTCCAAAAAACCACCTTCTCTCTTTGTCCCTTTGTGAGCCAGAATTTTCACTTTCCCCTGCATCCCAAAGTACTGAGGTCCTTTTGTCTTTCTCTCTAGGGAAAATTAGGCTTTAGACATAAAAGATATAAAACCAATTATAATGGAGGTCTTTAATCTAGCTCTGGTTTCAAACTTATCCTCATAAACATTATAATTCAATTTGGGAAATTGGATATCTGATCATAATAAAATATTACTAATTGTTTTTAAAGTTTCAGTAATGGTGCTTGCTTTATGTTAATCTTTAAATGTATATTTATTTCTTAGTTTTTTAATTTTAAAATAATTTTTAGATTTCATAAATGATACATAAAACCCATAGGAGGATATAATACAAGTACTGTATGATTGCACTTTTATGAAGCAAATATATTGTGCAAACTCATGAAGTTAATAATTACAAGTTAGGTCATCAGAAAACAGAAAGAGGGCAGAGAATGGAAAGCTGAGAATTAGTCTTTTTAGAATTTTTAAAAAAGGTTGTTTGTAAATATTGGAAATGAATAGAAATGGTGAAAGCATATATGGTGCTTGTAACTAGCAGAGCTATTATATGGGTAATGACAGTGGTTGAAAGGGAGAATCTAAGTTCATGTATTTACTAGAAGAAAAGTTAAAAACAGTAACATGGGAATGTATAAGACAGTAAAACCCCACATAAAATACAAATATGGGTGATATTGCATATATGTCTGTTTTTACAAAGCATAAATACAATTTACTAAAAAGAAGGCAAAAGAATAACAGTATGTACTGCAGGTGAAACACATAGAGATTGTGATGTGATGAGTTGTTTGCTTTTTGCTTATTATTATTGGAATAATAAAAATGCTCTAAGAATGATTGAAGTGATCAATACACAAATATGTTATAAAGAATGCCATCAATTGTACACTTTGGATGGATTTATGCTTTATTAATATGTATTAATAAAATTCATTTGTTTTAAAAAAAGAAAAACTATAGAAGTATACCCATATGACCCACACCTTACCCCTCCGCAACTTTTCCCCATTAACCACATCGTTGATTAGTGTCATACATTACACTTGATGAACACATATTGAAGCATTGATACACCCATGGTTGATAGTTTACATTATAGTTTACACTTTCAATGGCACATTTCTGTAAGTTTTGACAAAATGTATAATGGCTTGTATCCATCATTGTAATGTCATTCAGAACTACTCCAATGTTCCAAAAATGCCCCATGTTAAAGTTATTCTTCCCTGTCCCACTCCTCAGAAACTGTAG
>JAQZBX010077896.1:0-14204 GCA_029593785.1 Cabassous unicinctus
TGTGAGGTTATATGGTAATTCTCTATGTTTTTAGTGTAATTTTTCTGTAAATCTAAAACTTCTCTAAAATAAACCTTATTATTACTAAAAAATAAGAGAGATCTTAAATCAAAAACCCAACTTCACACTATTAAGAATATGAAAAAGAAAAGTAAATTAAACAGAAAGTTAGCAGATGGAAAGATATAATAAAGATTACATTGAAAATAAATGAAATAGAAAATAGAAAAACAGTAGAGTATCAATGAAACCAAGAACCGAATTTTTGTAAAGATGAATAAAATTAAAAAAACTTTAGTGATACTAACCAAGAACAAAAAAGAGAATATGCAGAAATTAAAATATAAGCATTACTTGCACCAACATCACCCCCATCCACTGCCAAACCACCCCCTTCCACATTATCATGGGTTTTGCACATATGGAGAATCAGCTCATCACACACTGCTCCCTTTCTGTCTCCTGATAACCTATCTTCCAGGCTCTAACTCTGTGGTTCTTCACTATTCTAGTAATGGAACAACTTGTAGCATTGATATATAGACAGTGACCACCAGAGGTTCTGAGGGGAGAGAGAGGGAAGAAAAGCTATAATATGGGGCATTTTGTAGGCATTGGAATTGTCTGCATGGTATTGCAATGATGGATACCAGCCATTATACTTTTTGTCTAAACCTATAAAATTGGGTGATGCAAAGTGTAAATCATAATGTAAACTATAGACCATGGTTAGTGGTAATGCTTCTGTCTGTGTTAATCAATTGTAACAAATGTGCCTCACTAATGAATGATGTTCATAATACGGGGAAAGCATTAGAGTGGGCCATATGGGAATCCCCTATATTTTTGAGGTAACATTTATGTAATCTGAAGCTTCTTTAAAAATAAAGAAAAAAGAAACAAAAAAAATTATGCATAACCACCAATATTTCAAAAATAAGAGGATTACATGAGAACACTCTGAACAATAATAAACCAAAAATAAGGTAATCTAGAAGAAATGGAGAAATTCCTACAAACCTAGAAATTATCAAATCATTTTTAAGGTGATAAAGAATGTAACATATATAAGTAAGAATTAAAGAGACTGAATAAATAATCAAAACTTTCCCAAAAAGAAAAGTAAATCTAGTTGCAGGTAGTCTAATTGCTAAATTCTACCAAACATTCAAGGAATAATTAAAACCAACACTTCTTAAACTATCCCATAATTTGAAGTGAATTTAACATAATTTTATGGGGCTAGCATTACCTGTTATCAAAGTCAAATGAAGCCAAAATAGGAAAAGAAAATTACATACCAATATCCCTTATGATTATATTTGAAAAATCCTCAACAATTACTAGCAAATCAAATCCATCAGCATATTAAAATGATTCTGAACCATGACCACATGGGATTTATCCAAAGAATGTAAGAGTAAATGCAAGGTATGCAACAGAAGTAATGCAATCAGTGTAAATCACTACATTAATAGAACACAGTGGGAAAATCATTTGATTAACTTATTTGATGCAGATATTCAGCTGATAAAATTGAACACAGTTCATGGTAAACACATTCCAAAAACTCTGAATGAAAGCAAACCACATTAACATAGCAAAGGGCATTTTTATTTGAAATATAATTTACATACCAAACAATTCACCCATTTAAATAATACCATTGAATGCTTTATAGTTTACACACAAGGTTGTGCAACCATCATCACTACCTAATTAAGAATATTTTCATCAATCCAAAAAGAATCCCTGAAGACATTAGCAGGCAATTCCCAATTACAACACCCCATTGCAACCTCTAATCTACATTCTGTCTCTATGGATTTGCCTATCTTGGTTATTTAAGGAAATATTCAAATATGTAGTCTTATGCCTGGCTTCTTTCACAAAAGAAAATATAGTAAAAATTCTATGTATCACTACTTCATATTTTATGGCTGAATTATATTTCATTGAATATTTATAACACATTTTTTTATCCATTCATCAGTTTGATGGACATCTAAATTGTTTCACTCATTGGTTCTTATGGTTCGTACTTCTATTAACAATCTATACAATATTTTCTGTGAACTTATGTATGTTGTTCTCTTGGGGAGTGGAATTGCTAGGTCATACAGTAACTATGTTTAACTGTTTGTGGAATTTCCAAATGGTTTTCTAAAGATATGCCATTTTGACTTGCACGAGCACACTGAGAGTTTCAAATTTTCTATATTCTCAACACTTATCTGTCATTTTTATTTAAGCCATCCTAGTGGATGTTAAGTGTATGCAAAAATTATAAAAATTTCATTCAGAGAACTACAATATATACCTACATCCAGATATCCAGGTCCACCAGTTTTAACGTTTTGTCACATTAACATAACATTTTATCTATCTATCCATCTATAATCCAACTCTCTCTCTCTTCTCTCTTCTCTCTTCTCTCTCCCTCTCCATCTCCCTCTCCCTCTCCCTCTCCCTCTCTCTCTCTCTCTCTCTCTCTCTCTTTCTCTTTCTCTCTCTTTCCCCTTTCTCCTATGCTCCCTATTATATAACTTTCAGAAAATTTGAGTGTGAGCTGTATATGTCATGCACCTTTAGCACATAATACTTCCATGTTGGCTAGTATATTGTTGAAGATTTTTGCAATTATATTACAAAAGGATATTGATCTGTGATTTTTTTCTTATCATTGTATCTTTACCTGGCTTTGGTATTAGGGTGGTTCTCACCTCCTAGCATGAACTAGGAAGTCTTGCCTTATCTTCCATTTTATTAAATGAATTTCACAAGGAATGGTATTAATTCTTTGAGTGTTTGGTAACATTAAACATTGAATCCATCTGCACAAGAACATTTAGATTCAGGGAGGATTATTTGATTACTTCATCAATTTCTTTACTTGTTTTTCTTCTGGTGAGATTTTTTAATTCTTGGTTCTGTGTAGGTAATTTGTAAATTTTTAGATTGTCTAATTTGTTGGCATATAATTGTTGATAATATCCATCTCTAATTATTTTTTTCTTCAAGGTAAGAAGAAATGTCCACTCTTTCATTTATGATTTAAAATATATATATATATTTCTTCCCACTCCTTTTTTCTTTGTCAGTTTAGCTAAAGATTGGTCTATTGTATTGATCTTTTCAAACTTATTTCCATTGATGCTCTCTCTTGTTTTTCTATTCATTAATACATTTATCTCAAATCTTGTCATTATTATTGCCTTCCATCTGATCACTTTGGGTTTGGATTGTTCTAAGTCCTTCAGATGTTTGCTTACAGAATTGAGATCTATCTTCTTTCATACACTAGCAACTCTAAATTTACATTTCATCACTGACTTTGCTAAATCTCATAAGTTTGGTATGTTTTATTCTTGTTTTTATTTGTTTAAAGATATTTCCTAATTTCCCTATTGATTTTTTCTTTAGAACATAGGCAGGTTAAGGGGGCAATGTTTAATTTACACATGTTTTTGAATTTGTCAGTTCTTGACATTGAAGTCTAGCTCATTATCAATGTGGTTTTTTAAGAAACTTTGTATGAGTTAATCAGTTTATAAATTTTCATAGATGTTTTTGGATTTAATATATCATCTCTTCTAGAGAATGAATCTTGTGAACTTGAAAAGATTGTGTCTTCTGCTTTCTCTGGATGGTATCCTCTCTCTCTCTTTCTGTTGCTATCTATATCTACATTTAAATCCATATCTATATCTATATCTACATATATGTCTGAATTTATACAAGGTACAGTGGATAGTGGATAAATAGCATTGTTTAAGTCCTCTATTTCCATATTTATGTTGTCATAAATGTGTTATCAACGTGTTCTAATCACTATTGAAAATGCTGCATTTAAGTCTCTTACTATTAATGTGGAATAATCTATTTCTCCATTCACACCTGTAAATGTTTGCTTCATATACTTTGGTGCTCATTTTTAAGGTGCATATACATTTTTAATTGTCATATATTTTTAAATTACTCACACTTATTTCAATATACAGTGCCCTCTCATATTCTTTTGATTATTATATTCATGGAATAATTTTTCCATGCTTTTACTTTCCATCTACTAGTTATTAAAATGGATGAAAGTTCACCATTTGGGGACTTAACTAAACTTGGAACATGTAAATCAGGATTAAAGATGCAGTTATCTCTGAGAGACTTGTGGAAAGTCTTACTGTCTGATGGCTTGGACCCCTGATTCTTGCCTGCTAAACCAACAAGCTTTTTGAGAGAGCTGTATGAAGAAAACCACTGTCAGTTGGACTAAAAGGGAAATGGAAAGGAGAGTTTGAAGGAGAAACAGCTTCAAGAGGAAATCCATGGAAGCTGAGATATGGATTTAATACTTTGCCTTGGGCCAAGAGAGGAACCCCAACCATGTGTGCAGAGAGGGTGAGTTTGCACTGGCAGTTGAAGATGGCAGATGTTCCTGCCTTATGTTCAAGGAGAGCTTGCTGCCCCAGGGTACAGATAGGGTGAAGCACATTCCCCAAGGATTATGGAGGATAAGGTCACCAACCCTTAGGTCTGAAGAGGGGAAGACTGGTTCCCCAATGATTAGGGAAGGCAAAGTGGTAAACTCTTTGCTCTGAGAGGATTGAGCCTGCATGCCAAAGGTTAGGGAGGGTGTTGTCATCACCTCACTGTACTAAGGGGGTTAAGACTCTAATCCAAAGATTGCATAAGGTGTGGAAATCATTCCAGTGCTCTTGAAGGGTGAGGTCTGGAGCCTAGTCAACAACCAGGTGTTTGATGAGGGTGGAAACAAGAAAATGGCCATTAGACAAGTCTGTGTAAAGGGTGGGTCCCCATGAGGCCTCAGGGAGAAGAACCCATCATTTTCAGAATGAGTCTCAGACTTTGAAATTGAATGGATGATGCCCTGCAGGTTACTGAACTGTAGAGGAACCATGACTCATGTTTCCCACCCAAATTCTCCTAATGGTAATGAAAGTGTTTATCCTTTTTCTGTCCCTTTGTGTATTGGAAGCAGAAAGGTTGTTTTGTAAGTTTCAGACATCAACAGCTAGACAGGACTTTAGAAAAACTGGCTTTTTAAAACTGACTGTGATATGATTTTGTATTAAGCATTGTTGCTGATTTAAGGTGTTTTTGAATAATGTAATGTCTTTTTGGAATTCAGAAGGTGGATTGTAGAAGTTTGATATTATTGATGAATTCCAAAATGAAATATTGGATTATGTTTGTAAGCTGGTCTGTCTGAGGTATCATTTTTAATTAATTAAATTATGATTAGGACTTTGATTGGGCCACATCAGTAGGGCAAAGAGACACAACATGGCAAAGGACAGATTTGGGAGTTTTGAGCTGAAGCCCAGGAATTAAGCAGAGGAGTAGAGAAGCTGAGCCCAGAAAGAGACAAGCCCCAGGAAGAGAGGAGCACAGGAAGCCTTAACTCTTGGCAGACATTGGCAGCCATCTTGCTCCAACACATGGCAACAGACTTTGGTGAGGGAAGTAATTTATGCTTATGGCCTGGTAAGTGTGTGGTTCTACCCCAAATAAATACCCCTTATAAAAGCCAACAGATTTATGGTATTTTGCATTGGCACTTCTTTGGCTGACTAATACAAACTCCACTTGATTTTGGTGCATAATTCTTTTAATGTGATTTTGGATTCATTTAGCAAGTATTTTGTTGAGGATTTTTGCATCTGTATACAATAGAGAAATTGGTCCATAATTTTTTTTTATCATATCTTTATCTTTTTTTCATATCTTTTTTAAAATCATATCTTTGTTATGTTATAGAGAAGGACTTTGGTGCTATTCCTTCCTGTTCATTTTTTTGTAAGAATGAGCAAGATTTGTATTAGATCTTCTTTGAATGATGGGCAGCATTGACTTGTGAAACCATCTGATCCTGGGCTTTCCATTTTTAGGAGGTTTTAATGACTGTTTCAATTGATTTAAATGTGATTTGTTTGTTGATGCCTTCTATTTCTTCTTGGGCCATTGTTGGATGTTCATGTGTACCTAAGAATTTGTCCACTTAGTCTATTTTGTCTACTTTGTGGGCATATAGTTTTTCACAATATTCTCTTATGATCTCTTTTATTTCTGCATGGTCAGTGGTAATGTGCCTTGTCTCATTTAAGGTATTCTATATTTTCATTTCTATTTTTAGTTATCTAAGTCAGGATTTGTCGGTTTGATATTCTTGAAGAGCCAATGTTTTGTTGTGTTGTTCCTCTCTGTTGTCTTTTATGTTCTCAATTTTATTTATTTCTGCTCTAACTTTGTTATTCCTTTCTTTCTCTTTTCTTATGGAGTAGTTTATTTTTTCTTTATGTTTAAAGGAGCTTAGGTTACATAAAAGCTACATCAAAAATATAGGTGATTCCTACATACTCACCCATTCCCCCTCTCACACTTTCCCAATTAACAACATTTTTCATCAGTGAAGAACATTTGTTACAATGGATGAGCACATATTGAAGCATTGCTACTAAGAATTGCCTGTGATTTACATAACGGTTGACACTTTGCACAGCAAAATTTTATAGGCTCTCACAAAATGTATAATGGCTTGTATCTGTCATTGCAAAATCATGCAAAGCAATTCCAGTGTCCTAAAAGTGCCCCATGTTACAGCTGTTCTTCCCTCTCTCTCCCTGCTGAACCTCTTTTGACCATTGTCTTTATATTTATTTTACAAGTTCTCCATTACTAGAATAATAATAAGTCTAATTTATTCCATTGTTGCATTTGGCCCTGAAGTTTGTTCATTTCTCAATCTTGAGGACGTTGGGATGGTGATATCCACTCTGTTTTTGAATGAGAGGAAGCTTAGATCCCATGAGGCAGATGGATGGAAATGTCTGGCTTGAAGTTGTAGATACTCTGTTTTTTGGACGGTATGGGCATTGGCCATCATCATCCTTTTGTTAGTTCTCCTGGGTGAGTCCAATGAACTGGAGAGTAGATGTCAGCTGGAACTCTACTGAGATTCAGGGTTCAACTGGCAAATAAACAGCTGGAATATCTAAGTCTCTGGGACAAGTATTTAATGGGTATAGTGCTAATTATTGGTTAAAATAAATGGGGCAGAAGAACCATGTGTGGGAAAATTATAGTTGAGTCTAACGCTGATACATTTTGGAGATGGATTGTCATATATTCCAAGGTAAAGCATGCCGATGAGGTGCTGATTTCCTGTGGTTGTTTGCCCTTCCAATAGTGTCTGTATTTCTCTAGAGCCCCTAGGAGCTCCAAATGCATCACAAGTTGGTGCTCTAATAATCCCTCAGTGACAGAGAGGCTCATCCTCAAGAGTCATGTCCAATGTCAGGAGAAAGTTACTGAATTTATATGCTGAGTTTGGCTTAAGAAAGGCCACATTTGAACAACAAGTAGGCTTTCTGGAAGTAACTATTAGGCAACATATGTTATTAGACTAAGTTTCAATTTCACAAGAAAAAGGTTTATAAGTACAAGCATCAATATCAAGGGTCTGTTTTATTTGTCTGTCCTCCTTTGCAAAGCACTACTCATTTGCTCTAGACATACTTGCCTCTCTATGATAGAATGTATTAGAAATCCTCAGGATAGTAATTCAATAATCCATTGGTTACTGTGTGAGTCTCCACCCACTGAAACAACATCCCATGACTACATGAACACTGTAGCAGTTTGATATTATTAATGAATTTCAAAAAGATATACTGGATTATGTTTGTAAACTGGTCTTTTTCTCTGGGTGTATTAGAATGTATTGGATTCAGAGGTTTTACTTTTACTTGATTAAATAATGATTAAGGCCATGTCAGTAGGATTTTGAGTCCCCACTCCAGTGTTGAAACCACACTGCAGAGAAGGAAGTTTGGAGATTTTGAGCTCGGGCCCCAGGAGGTAAGCACAAAGAGGAGCTTGGTGTGAGGAGGGAGAGAAGGCCCCAGGAAAAAGACGAGCCATTCATCTGACAGTCCAGAGCTGGCCTTGTTGAGAGAACAAAGCTGCAGAGCCCAGAGAGAATCGAGTCCCAGGGAGAGAGACAAAGCCTAGAGAGTCTGACCATAGAGCCTTAGAGGAAGAGGAAGGCTGAACATTGGCAGCCATCTCTCTTCAATATATAGCAACAGACTTTGGTGAGGGAAGTAACTTAAGCTTTATGGACTGGTAAAAGTAAGCTTCTATCTCAGAAAAGTGACTTCTATAAAAGCCAACAAATTTCTGGTATTTTGAATCAGCACCCCTTTGGCTTACTAATACAAACACATTCATATTCCATAGATGCATGCCACAAGTGCATCCCTCCACACACACCCTTGCTTCACCATCACACAACACCAGTGATCCTCCCCTGCCACAGTTGCAATGCTTCTGCAATCCAAAACGTTACCTAAAAAAATGCAAACAAATAATAAAATTTAAAAATTAAAAATAAAGGAATATATTTATATCCTTGATCCATTTTGAGTTAATTTTTGTATCAAGTTTGAGATAGGGGTCTTCTTTCTTACTTTTATATATGGCTATCCAGTTTTCCCAGCACCATTTGTTGAATAGACTGTCCTGGGCCCAGCTGGGTGGGCTTAGCAGCCTTGAAGAAAATGTAGGAAAATATCTTCAAGATCTTGTGGTAGGTGGTAGTTTCTCAAACCTTATGCCCAAAGCACAAACAACAAAAGAGAAAAAAAATAGATAAATGGGACCTCCTCAAAATTAAAGACTTTTGTACCTCAAAGGACTTTGTCATAAGGATGAAAAGGCAGCCAACTCAATGGAAGAAAATATTTAGCAATCAATATCTGACAAGAGTTTAATATCCATGATATATAAGGAGACCATACAACTCAACATTAAAAGGACAAATTATCTGATTAAAAAATGGATAAAAGATTTGGAAAGGTGACTGTCAAAAGAAGAAATACAAATGATGAACAAATACATGAAAAAATGTTCATCACTAATGCTTAGGGAAATGCAAATCAAAACTACAATGAGATATTCTTTCACACCTATTACACTGGCCATGATTAAAAAGTCAGAAAACTGTAAATATTGTAGAGGATATGGAGAGACAGGAGTGCTTATTTACTGTTGGTAGGAATGTAGAATGGTACAACCACTGTGGAGGACTGTTTGGTAGTGCCTAAAGAATTTGAATATAGATTTTCCGTGTGACTGGGCAATTCCATTGCTAGGTATATAACCAGAAGAACTGAGAGCAGTGACATGAATAGATATCTGCACACTGATGTTCATAGCAACATTATTCATGATAACCAAAATTTGGAAACAACCTAGGTGTCCATCAAATAATGAATGGATAAACAAATTGTGAAGTATACACACAATGGAATATTATGCAGTGTTAAGAAGAAATGAACTCGTGAAACATATGATACAATGAATGAACTTGGAGGACATTATGTTGAGTGAAACAAGCCAGGCACAAAATTGAAAATACCATATGGTTGCCCTATTATAAACTAAATATATTATGTGAAATATAAATATATTATATGAAATATGAATATGGGTAGTGTTGCATATATGAGACCATTGTTCTTTGAAGCTAAACAAATGTAAGTTAATAGTACAAAATGTTAATACCATACAAAGAAAATAACATTATACTGAGTGAAGAAGACACAGAGTACTACATATTCTATGATTCCATTTATATAAATTATAAATATAATTCAATTTATAAGGATCAAATTAGATTAGTGGTTATGTAGGTCTGAGGAAGGATTGCTGAGGGTTACAGAGTCTTTCTTTGTGGAGTAATGAAATTGTTCTAAAATTTTTGAGATGATGAATATACAACGTTCTGATTATACTGAAAGCCATTGATTAAACACTTTGAATAGAATAGTCAGAAAGAGTAGCTATGTACATTGGGGGAAGCAAAGAGAAACTTAGGGGTGAGGAATTTTCTTGTTTGTCTGTTTTTTGTTTATTATTATTGTTGAAGTAATGAAAATGCTCTAAGAATGAAGTGATAAATGAACAACTATGTAATTATAGCAAATACCATTGATTGTGTACTTTGGATGAATTGTATGTTCATTAATATGTATCACTAAAATTGATTTGTTAAAAAATGAATAAGTAAATAAATCATAAAAAATTCTATTTTGCATTGTGCCTTTTATCACCATAAGATCTGTTATCTTTTAAGTATATTTACAATATTTCTTTATGTTCCCTCAGTTTCTTAATTTATTAAATTTATTATTCCAAAAAGATTTATGTAACTGAAAAGTCACATAGAAAATATAGGGGATTCCCATATACATCACTCCTACCACCACACCCTCCTCTAGCTGTAAGTTCATACATGAGTATGTTATATTTGCAACAATTGATGAACAAATATTGAAGCATCACTACTAACCATGATCAATGTTTTACATTAGAGATTACCTTTTGTACTGTACACTTTTAAAGGTTTTGACAAACTGTATAATGTCTTATATCCATCAATGCAAGAACATTCAAAACAATTCCAATACCCCCAAAATGTCCTATGTTCCACCCTTTCTTCTCTCACCCTTCCCTTGAATGCTATGGCAACAATTAAGTTTCAATTTTTGAGGAATAAGTTTCATAGTTACATGCATTAGTATTGAAGACATCACATACTGGTCTGTTTTCTTTTATTAGGTAATGTCTATGTACTCAAGAGGTTCTTGGCCCTTCATTTGAAAAGGTAACAGGACTCCCCAGAATGGGAATTCAATATTTTCTTGAATATTGTGTGGGATACACCCACTGAGATAAAACCCTATGCCACAATGAATATATTCATATTCCATAGAAACATGTCCCAGATGCAAATTTCACATATATCTCACCACCACTGACACCTATACTGCCATATTTGCCAAAAAAATAAAACCAACATTGCCACCATTGTAGGTTTCAACCACAGACCTACAAATCCACACAGTTCACCTGTTTCTTCCTCTGGTCCTTCACTCAGTTCCATGCACATTCCATCCCAATCCCCCCATACACTGCTCACCCTCACATTCCACCACCATTGACCCCATTCACTTCTGTACACCAACATCAACCCTCTCCATTGGTAGGACACCCCCTTCCAACTTATCATGTGATTTTACCATATTGAGCATTGACTTACTACAATCTACACCCTTTCTGTCTCCTGATAACATGTCTTCTAGATTTTTGTTCTGAGTCTTCTCAATAGGTTTAGGTCATATCAGTGAGGTCGTGCAAAATGTGCCCTTTAGCAAATGGTTACTTCACTCAACACAAGGTCTTCAAGATTCAACCATGTTGCTGTGTGTGTCAATACATCATTCCTTATTCTAGCTGAGTAATATTCCATTGTATGTCTATACTACGTTTTGCTTATCCATTCATCTGTTGATGGACACTTAGGTTGCTTCCAACTTTTGCCAATAGTGAATAATATTGCTATGAACATTGGTGTACATATATATTTTCATGTTCCTGCTTTCAATTCTTCAGGATACGTACTAAGAAATGGGATTCCTGGATAATATGGCAATTCTATAGTTAGTTCCTGAGGATTTGCTAAACCATCCTTCACAATGCCTGCAACATTCTACATTCCCACCAGCAGTGGATGAGGGTACCCAATCCTCTACATGCTCTCCAACACTTGTAATTATCTGGTTTTTTTTAAATAGCTATCAGTCTAAAAGGTGTAAAATAATATCTCATTGTAGTTCTGATTTGCATTTCTCTAATAGCTAGTGATATTGAACATCTGTTCATGTGCTTTCAAGACATTTGTACTTCCTTTGGAAAAGTGTCTATTCAAATATCTTGCCCATTTTAAAATCATTTGCTTTTCTTTATTTTTTGAGATGTAGGATTTCTTTATTTATAGGATATTAGACCATTATTGGATAAGTGATTCCTAAATATCTTCTCCCATTGATTAGGCTCCTTTTCAATTTCTTGACAAATTCCTTTGAAACCAAAGGTTTTTAAATTTGAAAAGGTCCAACTTATCTATTTTTTTCTTTTGCTTCTCTTGCTTTGGATCTAAAATTTATGAAACTATTTCCTATTACATGATCTCATATATGAGTCCGTACATTATTTTCTGGTTTTATGGTCTTGACACTTATATTTAGCTCTTTGATCCATCCTGAGTTAATTTTTGTATAGGGAATGCGATAGTGATCCTACTTTTTTCCTTTGGATACAAATATCCAGTTCTCCCAGCATCATTTGTTGAAGAGGTCATTCTGTCCCCACTGGGAGGATTGATGGTCTTGTCAAATATCATTTGACTGTATATCTGAGGATCTATATCAGGATTCTTAATTTAGTTCCATTGGTCAGTATGTCTATCCTTGTGCCAATACCATAAAGTTTTCACTGCTGAAACTTTATAGTATGCTTTAAATCCTGGTAGCATGATTCCTCCAATATTGTTTTTCATTTTCAAAGTTTTTGGCCATTTGGGACCCCTGGTCTTCTAAATAATTTTCATAATTGGCTTTTCCAATTCAGTAAAATGTGCTGTTTTAATTTTATTGGGATTGCATTAAATTTGTAAATCAATTTTGACAAGATAAACATCTTAATGATATTTAAACTTCCAATCCACGAATATGGAATTTCTTGCAGTTATTTAGGTCTTCTTTTATTTCCTTCAACAATGTTGTGAAATAGTCTGTGTACAAGTCCTTTACAGGTGTCATTAGATTTATTCTTAGATATTTAATTCTTTTAAGTTACTACTGTAAATGGAATTTTTTTTTATTTCCTCCTCAGACTGCACATTTTCAGTTTACAGAAATGCTACTTATTATTGCATGTTGAACTTATATCCTGCCACTTTACTGAACAAGTTTATCAGTTCTAGAATCTTTGTTGTAGATTTTTCTGGACTTTCTACTTATAGGAACATGTCTTCTACAAATAGTGAAATTTTTACTTCTTCCTTTCCAACTTGGATGGCTTTTATTTCTTTTTCTTGCATAATTACTTAGGCAAGTAGTTCTAACACAATGTTAACTAAGAGTTTCAGAGTGAGCATTCTTGTCTTGTTCCAGATCATAGAGGGAAAGCCTTTAGCATCTCACCATTGAATGTGATGGTAACTGTGGGTTTTTATATATACCCTTTATGATGTTGAAGAAGTATCTTTTTATGCTTATCTTTGAAGTGTTTTTATCAAGAAAGGATGCTGTATTTTGTCAAATGCTTTTTCTGCATCGACAGTGAGAACCATGTGATTTTTTTCTCTCAATCTGTTGATGCGTTGCATTACATTGATTGATTTTCTTATGTTGAACCTTCCTTGCATACCAGGGATGAAAACCTGATTATGGTGTAAAATTTGTTTGATGTGTTGTGGAGTAATATTAGCAATTATTTGTTGAGGATTTTAGTATTCCAGGTTCATTAGAGAGATTGGCCTGTAGTTTTCTTTTCTTGTGGCATCTCTATTTGTCTTTGGTATTAGGGTAATGTTGGTATCACAGAATGAATTAGAAAATGTTCCTTCCACTTGTATTTTTGGAAGAGTTTAAGCAGTATTGGTATTAGTTCTTTCTGGAAAGATTGTTAGATTTCACCTGTGAAGGCATCTGGTCCTGGACTTTTCTTGGTTAGGAGGTTTTTGATTACTAATTCAATATCATTTCTTGCGGCTGCTCTGCTGAGTTCATCAATTTCTTCTTTCATCAATGTAGGTCATTTGTATGTTTCTGGAAATTTGTCCATTTCATTTAAGTTATCCATCTTTTTGGCACACAATTTTTCAAAGTATTGTCTTATGATACTCTTTATTTCTCTGTGATCAGTGGTGATATCCCTGCTCTTGTTTTTTACTTTACTAATATTCCTCTTCTCTCTTTCAGCCTGGTTAGTCTACATAAGATGTTCTCAATTTTATTAACCTCTCAAAGAACCAGCTTTTGGTGTGGTTAATATTTTATAGTGTTTTAGTGTTTTTTTAATTCTCAATTTCATTTAGTTCTGCTATAATCACTGTTATTCCCTGCTTTCTTCTTGCTTTGGGATTAACTTGTTATTCATTCTTTAGTCCCTCCAGTGTACAGTTTGGTCTTTGATTTTATTGTGTTCTCTTTTTTTGTAAATCAATTTTAATTGAAACATATTCATAAACAATACAATTCATCTAAAATGTACAATCTGTGGCATTTGTTATAATCACAGTTGTGCTTTCAATAGTTCAACCAATATTAGAGCATTTT